>JBBGZY010003652.1:0-84469 GCA_037952925.1 Lithobates clamitans
CCAGTCTGCACACTCCCCCCCCATTCTGCACACTCCCCCCCCCCAGTCTGCACATCCTCCCCCCCCCAGTCTGCACAATCCTCCCCCCCCCATTCTGCACACTCCCCCCCCCCAGTCTGCACAATCCTCCCCCCCAGTCTGCCACAATCCTCCCCCCCCATTCTGCACACTCCCCCCCCCAGTCTGCACAATCCCCCCCCCCATTCTGCACAACTCCCCCCCCAGTCTGCACAATCCCCCCCCAGCCTGCACAATCCCCCCCCCCAGTCTGCACAATCCCCCCCCCAGTCTGCACAATCCTCCCCCCCCAGTCTGCACAATCCCACCCCCCCAGTCTGCACAATCCCCCCCCCAGTCTGCACACTCCCCCCCCAGTCTGCCACCCCCCCCCAGTCTGCACACTCCCCCCCCCCTAGTCTGCACACTCCCCCCCCCAGTCTGCACACTCCCCCCCCCCCAGTCTGCACAATCCTCCCCCCCCCAGTCTGCACATCCTCCCCCCCCCAGTCTGCACAATCCTCCCCCCCCATTCTGCACACTCCCCCCCAGTCTGCACAATCCTCCCCCCCCATTCTGCACACTCCCCCCCCCATTCTGCACACTCCCCCCCAGTCTGCCCACAATCCTCCCCCCCCCATTCTGCACACTCCCCCCCCCCAGTCTGCACACTCCCCTCCCCAGTCTGCACACTCCCCCCCCCCCAGTCTGCACACTCCCCCCCCCCTAGTTTGCACACTCCCCCCTAGTCTGCACACTCCCTCCCCCCCAGTCTGCACACTCCCCCCCCCCCCTAGCTGCACATCTCCCCCCCCCAGTCTGCACACTCCCCCCCCCCCAGTCTGCACAATCCTCCCCCCCCCAGTCTGCACAATCCTCCCCCCCCATTCTGCACAATCCCCCCCCAGTCTGCACACTCCCCCCCCCACTCCCCCCCCAGTCTGCACACTCCCCCCCCCACTCCCCCCCCCAGTCTGCACACTCCCCCCCCCAGTCTGCACACTCCCCCCCCCAGTCTGCACACTCCCCCCCCAGTCTGCACACTCCCCCCCCCCAGTCTGCACACTCCCCACCCCCTAGTTTGCACACTCCCCCCCCCCCCCCAGTCTGCACACTCCCCCCCCCTAGTTTGCACACTCCCCCCCCAGTCTGCACACTCCCCCCCCAGTCTGCACACTCCCCCCCCCCCTAGTTTGCACACTCCCCCCCCCAGTCTGCACACTCCCCCCCCCCCCAGTCTGCACACTCCCCCCCCCAGTCTGCACCCTCCCCCCCCCCCCAGTCTGCACACTCCCCCCCAGTCTGCACACTCCCCCCCCCCCCCAGTCTGCACACTCCCCCCCTAGTCTGCACACTCCCTCCCCCCCCAGTCTGCACACTCCCTCCCCCCCCAGTCTGCACACTCCCTCCCCCCCCAGTCTGCACACTACCCCCCCCCAGTCTGCACACTACCCCCCCCCCCCCCAGTCTGCACACTCCCTCCCCCCCCCAGTCTGCACACTACCCCCCCCCCCCCCCCCCCATTCTGCACAATCCTCCCCCCCCCCTCCAGTCACAAGGGGGAGAACGGAATGAGAAGGGAAAGAAGCAAAGAGGTCTGGTGAGAGAGGAGAGCTGTTGATGGAGCGGATGGCTCACTCACCAATTATGCCTCCCCTCTCAGGCTGGTTTTCACAAGTAGGCTGAGCACAGTGCATGCAGGAGGCTGGAGTGTGGGCGGGGTTGGGCGGACACCAATTCAAGGCGGATTGTCTGATTGGACAGGCGGCGGAGTGAGGGAGGAGCCAGATACTGCTGATGGGACGGGCAACAGGTGCTACAGCCTGACTCCCGGAGCTAAAATGCGGAAGCGCCTGAGACTAAGCAGCCGAAAATAGTGCCATGGCTGCTGCCACGCCAATCCGGGGACAAAAACCGGGGACAAAACCGGGGACATATTCAGTCCGGGGAGAGCGTCCCCAATCCGGGGACTGTCCCCGGAATACGGGGACGTCTGGTCAGCCTAGTATATGGGGTATCTCAGCCAATGAGCAGGGGTTTTCTTTAATCCCTTGGCCTGCTGGGAGAACCTATATGTTCAGGAGAGGTCAGGTGATCTGTGTTCTGTGCAACTCGGACCGCCGTCTGGGTGGACGTGTGTCCTCTGCCCCGGGCTGCTAGGCCGGAGATTGGGCCTATCCCGGGGGGCATTTGGCTGCCAGGCTGTGTGAGGGCCTTTCCAGAAGTAAGATGGTAGCACAGGGTTGGGATTGCGGCTTGCAGTCCAACCAAAAGTGACGGTTCTGCCGGCCAGAGAACCTGTCGGAGGTAGAAGGGAAGCTGAAGGGGCCAATCGCCTTTACAGGGACCACAGTGAGTAACTGAAGAAAGTACCGGAATCATATTCTCACCGAAGGGCACGCTGGAGAATCGGGAAACCTCAGGCGGTGATCAAGTCAGGGACCCAACCAGCGGAGGAGACTCTTGCAGGACAGCCCTGTGTGTCAAGCCAGGGACCGAGCCGGTCAGCAGGGGGTGAAGCTTGAGAAGTATCTGGAGTGCCAAGCTAGGGACCCAGCAGGGAAGCGGGGGAGACGCTTGAGGGAGAGACCACCACAAACCTTGGAGGAGCTCCAGGGATTCAGAGTCAGTGAATCGGAGGGTCTACTGAGAGATCGGGAGCTCAGTGTTGAAGAACTACAAGAGGCATTTTACAGAAAAAGAACTCGCTCCAGGAGTCCGAGTCACAAGATCTCCCCCTCCACGAGGTACAGGTCCTGGCTCAGTATACAATTAAAATATAAAAAGGAAATTCAATCCGGATGGCCGCACTTCATCAAAGATTTCTGATAAAGTGCGGCCATCCGGATTGAATTTCCTTTTTACAAGAGGCAGTTGTAGTGGAGCTGAAAGGAACTGATACATGTGAGTTAGGAACTGTTAAGGACTGTTGCCATAGGAGACAGCAATCCGGCACCTGCAGAAGTGGCGCCTTGCTGGGGCCTTTCCCTGTACGGCTGTCCTCCTATTGAAGTCTCGGAGTCTGCCAATTGAGTTTGCAACTATCTAAGGGTGTCCTGGCCCTAACCCTCTTTCTCCCAAAATATATAAAAATGACTGTCAAAAGAAATAAAACCTCTTTTACATCCAGGAAGTGTCTGGCGCCCAATGACTTTTACCATCTTTGCACCCACTATGCCTCACAACCCACCACATATTGAAGGATGTCGGCTATCTTTGGCCTTGGAGGTCCTCATCAGACCAAAAGAGGTAAAAGACCTTCCTACATACCCATCTCTCCTCCTCCAGGGTCCCTCCTGTACTTCCACTCTCTGCTCCTCCGTGGTCCCCCATACCACCTCCCTCTCCTCCTCCAGGGTCCCCCTATAACACCCCCCTCTCCTCTCTGTGTCCCCCCATACCTCCCCTCTCTCCTCTCTGTTTCCCCTCTGTACTTCCCCTCTCTGCTCCTCCGTGGTCCCCCATACCACCTCCCTCTCCTCCTCCAGGGTCCCCTCATAACACCCCCCTCTCCTCTCTCTGTCCCCCCATACCTCCCCTCTCTCCTCCTCTATGGTCCCCCCTGTACTGCCCCTCTCTCATCTCTCAGTGTCCCCCCTGTACTGCCCCTCTCTCCTCTATCAGGGTCCCCCCTGTACTGCCCCTCTCTCCTCTATCAGGGTCCCCCCTGTACTGCCCCTCTCTCCTCTCTGTGTCCCCCCTGTACTACCCCTCTCTCCTCTCTCAGTCTCCCCTGTACTGCCCCTCTCTCCTCTATCAGGGTCCCCCCTGTACTGCCCCTCTCTCCTCTCTGTGTCCCCCCTGTACTACCCCTCTCTCCTCTCTCAGTCCCCCCTGTACTGCCCCTCTCGCCTCTCTCAGTCCCCCCTGTACTGCCCCTCTCTCCTCTCTCAGTGTCCCCCCTGTACTACCCCTCTCTCCTCTGTTAGTGTCCCCCCTGTACTGCCCCTCTCCCCTCTCTCAGTCCCCCCTGTACTGCCCCTCTCTCCTCTCTCAGTGTTCCCCCTGTACTACCCCTCTCTCCTCTCTCAGTCCCCCCTGTACTGCCCCTCTCTCCTCTCTCAGTGTCCCCCCTGTACTGCCCCTCTCTCCTCTCTCAGTGTCCCCCCTGTACTGCCCCTCTCTCCTCTCTGTGTCCCCCCTGTACTGCCCCTCTCTCCTCTCTCAGTGTCCCCCCTGTACTGCCCCTCTCTCCTCTCTGTGTCCCCCCTGTACTACCCCTCTCTCCTCTCTGTGTCCCCCCTGTATTGCCCCTCTCTCCTCTCTGTGTCCCCCCTGTACTACCCCTCTCTCTTCTCTCAGGGTCCCTCCTGTACTGCCCCTCTCTCCTCTCTCAGTCCCCCCTGTACTGCCCTTCTCTCCTCTCTCAGTGCCCCCTGTACTGCCCCTCTCTCTTCTCTGTGTCCCCCCTGTACTACCCCTCTCTCCTCTCTCAGGGTCCCTCCTGTACTATCCCCCTCTCTCCTCTCTCAGTGTCCCCCCTGTACTGCCCCTCTCTCCTCTCTCAGGGTCCCTCCTGTACTATCCCCCTCTCTCCTCTCTTAGTGTCCCCCCTGTACTGCCCCTCTCTCCTCTCTGTGTCCCCCTTGTACTACCCCTCTCTCCTCTCTCAGTGTCCCCCCTGTACTACCCCTCTCTCCTCTCTCAGTCCCCCCTGTACTACCCCTCTCTCCTCTCTCAGTGTCCCCCCTGTACTGCCCCTCTCTCCTCTCTCAGTCCCCCCTGTACTGCCCCTCTCTCCTCTCTCAGTCCCCCTCTGTACTGCCCCTCTCTCCTCTCTCAGTCCCCCCTGTACTGCCCCTCTCTCCTTTCTCAGTCCCCCCTGTACTACCCCTCTCTCCTCTGTTAGTGTCCCCCCTGTACTGCCCCTCTCTCCTCTCTTATGCCCCGTACACACGGTCGGACTTTGTTCGGACATTCCGACAACAAAATCCTAGGATTTTTTCCGACGGATGTTGGCTCAAACTTGTCTTGCATACACACGGTCACACAAAGTTGTCGGAAAATCCGATCGTTCTGAACGCTGGTGACGTAAAACACGTACGTCGGGACTATAAACAGGGCAGTGGCCAATAGCTTTCATCTCTTTATTTATTCTGAGCATGCGTGGCACTTTGTCCGTCGGATTTGTGTACACACGATCGGAATTTCCGACAACGGATTTTGTTGTCGGAAAATTTTATCTCCTGCTCTCCAACTTTGTGTGTCGGAAAATCCGATGAAAAATGTCCGATGGAGCCCACACACGGTCGGAATTTCTGACAACACGCTCCGATCGGACATTTTCCATCGGAAAATCCGACCGTGTGTACGGGGCATTAGTCCCCCCTGTACTACCCCTCTCTCCTCTCTCAGTCCCCCCTGTACTGCCCTTCTCTCCTCTCTTAGTGTCCCCCCTGTACTGCCCCTCTCTCCTCTCTTAGTGTCCCCTCTGTACTGCCCCTCTCTCCTCTCTCAGGGTCCCCCCTGTACTGCTCCTCTCTCCTCTCTGTGTCCCCCCTGTACTACCCCTCTCTCCTCTCTAAGTCCCCCCTGTACTGCCCCTCTCTCCTCTCTCAGTGTCCCCCCTGTACTGCCCCTCTATCCTCTCTCAGTCCCCCCTGTACTACCCCTCTCTCCTCTCTCAGTCCCCCCTGTAATGCCCCTCTCTCCTCTTTCAGTGTCCCCCCTGTACTGCACCTCTCTCCTCTCTCAGTCCCCCCTGTACTGCCCCTCTCTCCTCTCTCAGTCCCCCCTGTACTACCCCTCTCTCCTCTCTCAGTCCCCCCTGTAATGCCCCTCTCTCCTCTCTCAGTCCCCCCTGTACTGCCCCTCTCTCCTCTCTCAGTGTCCCCCCTGTACTGCCCCTCTCTCCTCTCTCAGTCCCCCCTGTACTGCCCCTCTCTCCTCTCTCAGTCCCCCCTGTACTACCCCTCTCTCCTCTCTCAGTCCCCCCTGTAATGCCCCTCTCTCCTCTTTCAGTGTCCCCCCTGTACTGCCCCTCTCTCCTCTCTCAGTGTCCCCTGTACTGCCCCTCTCTCCTCTCTCAGTCCCCCCTGTACTACCCCTCTCTCCTCTCTCAGTCCCCCCTGTAATGCCCCTCTCTCCTCTCTCAGTGTCCCCCCTGTACTGCCCCTCTCTCCTCTCTCAGTGTCCCCCCCTGTACTGCCCCTCTCTCCTCTCTCAGTGTCCCCTGTACTGCCCCTCTCTCCTCTCTCAGTGTCCCCCCTGTACTGCCCCTCTCTGCTCTCTCAGTGTCCCCCCTGTACTACCCCTCTCTCCTCTCTCAGTGTCCCCCCTGTACTACCCCTCTCTCAGTCCCCCCTGTAATGCCCCTCTCTCCTCTCTCAGTGTCCCCCCTGTACTACCCCTCTCTCAGTCCCCCCTGTAATGCCCCTCTCTCCTCTCTCAGTGTCCCCCCTGTACTACCCCTCTCTCCTCTCCCAGTGTCCCCTGTACTGCCCCTCTCTCCTCTCTCAGTGTCCCCCCTGTACTACTCCTCTCTCAGTGTCCCCTGTACTGCCCCTCTCTCCTCTCTGTGTCCCCCCTGTACTACCCCTCTCTCCTCTCTCAGTCTCCCCTGTACTGCCCCTCTCTCCTCTCTCAGTCCCCCCTGTAATGCCCCTCTCTCCTCTCTCAGTGTCCCCCCTGTACTGCCCCTCTCTCCTCTCTCAGTGTCCCCTGTACTGCCCCTCTCTCCTTTTTCAGTCCCCCCTGTACTACCCCTCTCTCCTCTCTCAGTCCCCCCTGTAATGCCCCTCTCTCAGTGTCCCCCCTGTACTGCCCCTCTCTCCTCTCTCGGTGTCCCCCCTGTACTGCCCCTCTCTCAGTGTCCCCCCTGTACTGCCCCTCTCTCCTCTCTTAGTCCCCCCTGTACTGCCCCTCTCTCCTCTCTCAGTGTCCCCCCTGTACTACCCCTCTCTCCTCTCTCAGTGTCCCCCCTGTACTACCCCTCTCTCCTCTCTCAGTCCCCCCTGTACTGCCCCTCTCTCCTCTCTCAGTGTCCCCCCTGTACTACCCCTCTCTCCTCTCTCAGTGTCCCCCCTGTACTGCCCCTCTCTCCTCTCTCAGTCCCCCCTGTACTGCCCCTCTCTCCTCTCTCAGTGTCCCCCCTGTACTACCCCTCTCTCCTCTCTCAGTGTCCCCCCTGTACTGCCCCTCTCTCCTCTCTCAGTGTCCCCCCTGTACTGCCCCTCTCTCCTCTCTCAGTGTCCCCCCTGTACTGCCCCTCTCTCCTCTCTCAGTCCCCCCTGTACTGCCCCTCTCTCCTTTCTCAGTGCCCCCCCTGTACTGCCCCTCTCTCCTCTCTCAGTGTCCCCCCTGTACTGCCCCTCTCTCCTCTCTCAGTGTCCCCCCTGTACTGCCCCTCTCTCCTCTCTGTGTCCCCCCTGTACTGCCCCTCTCTCCTCTCTCAGTCCCCCCTGTACTACCCCTCTCTCCTCTCTCAGTGTCCCCCCTGTACTGCCCCTCTCTCCTCTCTCAGGGTCCCCCCTGTACTGCCCCTCTCTCCTCTCTCAGTGTCCCCCCTGTACTGCTCCTCTCTCCTCTCTCAGTGTCCCCCCTGTACTGCTCCTCTCTCCTCTCTCAGTCCCCCCTGTACTACCCCTCTCTCCTCTCTCAGTGTCCCCCCTGTACTGCCCCTCTCTCCTCTCTCAGGGTCCCCCCTGTACTGCCCCTCTCTCCTCTCTCAGTGTCCCCCCTGTACTGCCCCTCTCTCCTCTCTCCTCATACATTGTGCTTAATGCTACTTCCCTGCCCGGGACTTATTTCCAGCCGGTCTCCAGCGGGGGGCACTCCTCCTCCATATAACAACCTTGTAACAAAGTGTTCTACACCCTGAAATGTGGGGGAGGGCAGTTCTCTGGGGATCATAATTTAATTTGGCTGAATCTATACCCCTCCCCCCCGTTCACCTCGGGTGCTCCACTGATAACAGAAGGAACATGTTAGTGACAGAAGCGGAGATTTGGGCTCTTTTCCTCGTACTTAGTGGCTGCTTCTCTGAGTTCATTAGGTGAAGCTCAGTTTACACACACAGCTAAATCATTCAGAAAAGTGCCGGCTCCCCCTTCTGGCTGCCTGGTTAGTAGCTGTCCTGATGGAGTAAACAGCTTTTCCTGCCCCCCCCCCCGCAAAGATCCCCCATTTGTAATGTCCCCACTGTAATGCCGCTCTCTCCTCCAGTGTCCCCCCTGGACACCCAACATCTGCACAGGAAGTGGCTGAAATCTTCCAGCTGGGGGTCACAGAGGGCAACAACTCTAACTCCTCTACCCAAAACCGAAATAAATATATTTTGACCGACACCGGGGAGTCCGTATTATAGAAACAAAGTGAAACCAGTTCAGAGAGGTGCACAGAACTAATATTAGCTCTCGGGTGGGACCTTCTACAAGATGAATAGCTGACAGGTTCAAACAGATTTTAATGAACCCCCCCCCCCAGTAGTGATGAAATGCAGCCTAGCTGGCCAGGAAAGGAAGGGGCGGGGGTACCAATGTATGCCCCCTGCCCCCTGAACCATACCAGGCCACATGAATTCTACATGGGGGGTGATACCTTGCCAGAGTAACCCCCTGCTCCATGACCCCCACAACCACTGGGCCAGGGATGTGGAGAGGAGGCCCTTGTCCTCATTAACATGGGGGGTGGGGTGCTTTGCCAGATTGGATGCAGCACCTGAAATTCGGTAACGCTTTTCCGAACCTGGCTCAATCCAAACCCAGGAACCTTCCGTTCATCCCTGGTGAGGGGAGCACAGATCCACAGAATGGAGGAAGGAGAAGCAGGGAGATCCATGCATTACAGGTCCTCAGGTAGGGCTTCCCCTCCAGCAAAGAGAACGGTGATCAGTACAGCAGTGACTTTACCACATCTCACTCCACATCTCTGGATATTACCAGCCTTGGAAGCAGGGAGATCCATGCATTACAGTTCCTCGGATACGGCTTCCCCTCGAGCAAAGAGAACGGTGATCAGTACAGCAGCGACATCACCAAATCTCACTCCACATCTCTGGATATTCCCAGCCTTGGAAGCAGGGAGATCCATGCATTACAGGTCCTCAGGTACGGCTTCCCCTCCAGCAAAGAGAACGGTGATCAGTACAGCAGTGACATAACCACATCTCTGGATATACCCAGCCTTGGAAGCAGGGAGATCCATGCATTACAGGTCCTCAGGTATGGCTTCCCCTCCAGCAAAGAGAACGGTGATCAGTACAGCAGTGACTTTACCACATCTCACTCCACATCTCTGGATATTCCCAGCCTTGGAAGCAGGGAGATCCATGCATTACTAGTTCTAAGGTACGGCTTCCCCTCGAGCAAAGAGAATGGTGATCATCACAGCAGTGACTTTACCACATCTCACTCCACATCTCTGGATATTACCAGCCTTGGAAGCAGGGAGATCCATGCATTACAGTTCCTCGGATACGGCTTCCCCTCGAGCAAAGAGAACGGTGATCAGTACAGCAGCGACATCACCAAATCTCACTCCACATCTCTGGATATTCCCAGCCTTGGAAGCAGGGAGATCCATGCATTACAGGTCCTCAGGTACGGCTTCCCCTCCAGCAAAGAGAACGGTGATCAGTACAGCAGTGACATAACCACATCTCTGGATATACCCAGCCTTGGAAGCAGGGAGATCCATGCATTACAGGTCCTCAGGTATGGCTTCCCCTCCAGCAAAGAGAACGGTGATCAGTACAGCAGTGACTTTACCACATCTCACTCCACATCTCTGGATAGTCTCAGCCTTGGAAGCAGGGAGATCCATGAATTACAGGTCCTCAGATACGGCTTCCCCTCCAGCAAAGAGAACGGTGATCAGCACAGCAGTGACATCACCAAATCTCACTCCACATCTCTGGATATTACCAGCCTTGGAAGCAGGGAGATCCATGCATTACAGGTCCTCAGATACGGCTTCCCCTCCAGCAAAGAGAACGGTGATCAGCACAGCAGTGACATCACCAAATCTCACTCCACATCTCTGGATATTACCAGCCTTGGAAGCAGGGAGATCCATGCATTACAGGTCCTCAGATATGGCTTCCCCTCCAGCAAAGAGAACGGTGATCAGTACAGCAGTGACATAACCACATCTCTGGATATACCCAGCCTTGGAAGCAGGGAGATCCATGCATTACAGGTCCTCAGGTATGGCTTCCTCTCCAGCAAGGAGAATAATGATCAGCACAGCAGTGACATAACCACATCTCTGGATATTACCAGCCTTGGAAGCAGGGAGATCCATGCATTACAGTTCCTCGGATACTGCTTCCCCTCCAGCAAAGAGAACGGTGATCAGTACAGCAGTGACATCACCAAATCTCACTCCACATCTCTGGATATTCCCAGCCTTGGAAGCAGGGAGATCCATGCATTACAGTTCCTCGGATACTGCTTCCCCTCCAGCAAGGAGAACGATGATCATCACAGCAGTGACATCACCAAATCTCACTCCACATCTCTGGATATTACCAGCCTTGGAAGCAGGGAGATCCATGAATTACAGGTCCTCAGATACGGCTTCCCCTCCAGCAAAGAGAACGGTGATCAGCACAGCAGTGACATCACCAAATCTCACTCCACATCTCTGGATATTACCAGCCTTGGAAGCAGGGAGATCCATGAATTACAGGTCCTCAGGTACGGCTTCCCCTCCAGCAAAGAGAACGGTGATCAGTACAGCAGTGACATAACCACATCTCTGGATATACCCAGCCTTGGAAGCAGGGAGATCCATGCATTACAGGTCCTCAGGTATGGCTTCCCCTCCAGCAAAGAGAACGGTGATCAGTACAGCAGTGACTTTACCACATCTCACTCCACATCTCTGGATATTCTCAGCCTTGGAAGCAGGGAGATCCATGCATTACAGGTCCTCAGGTATGGCTTCCTCTCCAGCAAGGAGAATAATGATCAGCACAGCAGTGACATAACCACATCTCTGGATATACCCAGCCTTGGAAGCAGGGAGATCCATGCATTACAGGTCCTCAGGTATGGCTTCCTCTCCAGCAAGGAGAATAATGATCAGCACAGCAGTGACATAACCACATCTCTGGATATTACCAGCCTTGGAAGCAGGGAGATCCATGCATTACAGTTCCTCGGATACTGCTTCCCCTCCAGCAAAGAGAACGGTGATCAGTACAGCAGTGACATCACCAAATCTCACTCCACATCTCTGGATATTCCCAGCCTTGGAAGCAGGGAGATCCATGCATTACAGTTCCTCGGATACTGCTTCCCCTCCAGCAAGGAGAACGATGATCATCACAGCAGTGACATCACCAAATCTCACTCCACATCTCTGGATATACCCAGCCTTGGAAGCAGGGAGATCCATGCATTACAGGTCCTCAGGTATGGCTTCCCCTCCAGCAAAGAGAACGGTGATCAGTACAGCAGTGACTTTACCACATCTCACTCCACATCTCTGGATATTCCCAGCCTTGGAAGCAGGGAGATCCATGCATTACTAGTCCTAAGGTACGGCTTCCCCTCGAGCAAAGAGAATGGTGATCATCACAGCAGTGACTTTACCACATCTCACTCCACATCTCTGGATATTACCAGCCTTGGAAGCAGGGAGATCCATGCATTACAGTTCCTCGGATACGGCTTCCCCTCGAGCAAAGAGAACGGTGATCAGTACAGCAGCGACATCACCAAATCTCACTCCACATCTCTGGATATTCCCAGCCTTGGAAGCAGGGAGATCCATGCATTACAGGTCCTCAGGTACGGCTTCCCCTCCAGCAAAGAGAACGGTGATCAGTACAGCAGTGACATAACCACATCTCTGGATATACCCAGCCTTGGAAGCAGGGAGATCCATGCATTACAGGTCCTCAGGTATGGCTTCCCCTCCAGCAAAGAGAACGGTGATCAGTACAGCAGTGACTTTACCACATCTCACTCCACATCTCTGGATATTCTCAGCCTTGGAAGCAGGGAGATCCATGAATTACAGGTCCTCAGATACGGCTTCCCCTCCAGCAAAGAGAACGGTGATCAGCACAGCAGTGACATCACCAAATCTCACTCCACATCTCTGGATATTACCAGCCTTGGAAGCAGGGAGATCCATGCATTACAGGTCCTCAGATACGGCTTCCCCTCCAGCAAAGAGAACGGTGATCAGCACAGCAGTGACATCACCAAATCTCACTCCACATCTCTGGATATTACCAGCCTTGGAAGCAGGGAGATCCATGCATTACAGGTCCTCAGATATGGCTTCCCCTCCAGCAAAGAGAACGGTGATCAGTACAGCAGTGACATAACCACATCTCTGGATATACCCAGCCTTGGAAGCAGGGAGATCCATGCATTACAGGTCCTCAGGTATGGCTTCCTCTCCAGCAAGGAGAATAATGATCAGCACAGCAGTGACATAACCACATCTCTGGATATTACCAGCCTTGGAAGCAGGGAGATCCATGCATTACAGTTCCTCGGATACTGCTTCCCCTCCAGCAAAGAGAACGGTGATCAGTACAGCAGTGACATCACCAAATCTCACTCCACATCTCTGGATATTCCCAGCCTTGGAAGCAGGGAGATCCATGCATTACAGTTCCTCGGATACTGCTTCCCCTCCAGCAAGGAGAACGATGATCATCACAGCAGTGACATCACCAAATCTCACTCCACATCTCTGGATATTACCAGCCTTGGAAGCAGGGAGATCCATGAATTACAGGTCCTCAGATACGGCTTCCCCTCCAGCAAAGAGAACGGTGATCAGCACAGCAGTGACATCACCAAATCTCACTCCACATCTCTGGATATTACCAGCCTTGGAAGCAGGGAGATCCATGAATTACAGGTCCTCAGGTACGGCTTCCCCTCCAGCAAAGAGAACGGTGATCAGTACAGCAGTGACATAACCACATCTCTGGATATACCCAGCCTTGGAAGCAGGGAGATCCATGCATTACAGGTCCTCAGGTATGGCTTCCCCTCCAGCAAAGAGAACGGTGATCAGTACAGCAGTGACTTTACCACATCTCACTCCACATCTCTGGATATTCTCAGCCTTGGAAGCAGGGAGATCCATGCATTACAGGTCCTCAGGTATGGCTTCCTCTCCAGCAAGGAGAATAATGATCAGCACAGCAGTGACATAACCACATCTCTGGATATACCCAGCCTTGGAAGCAGGGAGATCCATGCATTACAGGTCCTCAGGTATGGCTTCCTCTCCAGCAAGGAGAATAATGATCAGCACAGCAGTGACATAACCACATCTCTGGATATTACCAGCCTTGGAAGCAGGGAGATCCATGCATTACAGTTCCTCGGATACTGCTTCCCCTCCAGCAAAGAGAACGGTGATCAGTACAGCAGTGACATCACCAAATCTCACTCCACATCTCTGGATATTCCCAGCCTTGGAAGCAGGGAGATCCATGCATTACAGTTCCTCGGATACTGCTTCCCCTCCAGCAAGGAGAACGATGATCATCACAGCAGTGACATCACCAAATCTCACTCCACATCTCTGGATATTACCAGCCTTGGAAGCAGGGAGATCCACGCATTACAGGTCCTCAGATACGGCTTCCCCTCCAGCAAAGAGAACGGTGATCAGCACAGCAGTGACATCACCAAATCTCACTCCACATCTCTGGATATTACCAGCCTTGGAAGCAGGGAGATCCATGAATTACAGGTCCTCAGATACGGCTTCCCCTCCAGCAAAGAGAACGGTGATCAGTACAGCAGTGACATCACCAAATCTCACTCCACATCTCTGGATATTCCCAGCCTTGGAAGCAGGGAGATCCATGCATTACAGTTCCTCGGATACTGCTTCCCCTCCAGCAAGGAGAACGATGATCATCACAGCAGTGACATCACCAAATCTCACTCCACATCTCTGGATATTACCAGCCTTGGAAGCAGGGAGATCCATGAATTACAGGTCCTCAGATACGGCTTCCCCTCCAGCAAAGAGAACGGTGATCAGCACAGCAGTGACATCACCAAATCTCACTCCACATCTCTGGATATTACCAGCCTTGGAAGCAGGGAGATCCATGAATTACAGGTCCTCAGATACGGCTTCCCCTCCAGCAAAGAGAACGGTGATCAGCACAGCAGTGACATCGCCAAATCTCACTCCACATCTCTGGATATTACCAGCCTTGGAAGCAGGGAGATCCATGCATTACAGGTCCTCAGGTACAGCTTCCTCTCAAGCAAGGAGATTAATGATCAGCACAGCAGTGACATCACCACATCTCACACCACATCTGGTGAGACCGGCGGTCAAAGGTAGCAGCTGATATCAGGAGTGCCCATGCACAGCAATTGCGCTGATATCAGGAGTGCCTAAGCACAGATAGGACACGGATATCAGAAGTTCCTAGGGACAGGAAGAACAGCTGATATGAGGAGTGCCTAGGCAGAGGAAGTGCACTGATATCAGGAGTGCCTAGGCACAGGAAGTGCACTGATATCAGGAGTGCCTGGGCACAGCAATTGCGCTGATATCAGGAGTGCCTAAGCACAGATAGGACACGGATATCAGAAGTTCCTAGGGACAGGAAGAACAGCTGATATGAGGAGTGCCTAGGCAGAGGAAGTGCACTGATATCAGGAGTGCCTAGGCACAGGAAGTGCACAGATATCAGGAGTGCCTAGGCACAGGAAGTGCACTGATATTAGGAGTGTCTAGGCACAGGAAGTGCACTGATATCAGGAGTGCCTAGGCACAGGAAGTGCACTGATATTAGGAGTGTCTAGGCACAGGAAGTGCACTGATATCAGGAGTGCCTAGGCACAGGAAGTGCACTGATATTAGGAGTGTCTAGGCACAGGAAGTGCCCTGATATTAGGCGTGTCTAGGCACAGGAAGTGCACTGATATCAGGAGTGCCTAAGCACAGATAGGACACGGATATCAGGAGTTCCTAGGGACAGGAAGAACAGCTGATATGAGGAGTGCCTAGGCAGAGGAAGTGCACTGATATCATGAGTGCCTAGGCACAGGAAGTGCACTGATATCAGGAGTGCCTAGGCACAGGAAGTGCACTGATATCAGGAGTGCCTAGGCACAGGAAGTGTACTGCTATTAGGAGTGCCTAGGCAGAGGAAGTGCACTGATATTAGGAGTGCCTAGGCAAAGGAAGTGCACTGATATCAGGAGTGCCTAGGCAGAGGAAGTGCACTGATATCAGGAGTGCCTAGGCACAGGAAGTGCACTGATATCAGGAGTGCCTAGGCACAGGAAGTGTACTGCTATTAGGAGTGCCTAGGCACAGGAAGTGTACTGATATCAGGAGTGCCTAGGCACAGGAAGTGCACTGATATCAGGAGTGCCTAGGCACAGGAAGTGCACTGATATCAGGAGTGCCTAGGCAGAGGAAGTGCACTGATATCAGGAGTGTCTAGGCACAGGAAGTGCACTGATATCAGGAGTGCCTAGGCACAGGAAGTGCACTGATATCAGGAGTGTCTAGGCACAGGAAGTGCACTGATATCAGGAGTGCCTAGGCACAGGAAGTGCACTGATATCAGGAGTAAAAAGAATAAACTGGTGAACCGTTTGAAAGAGGGGTGAAGAATCCCCTGACTCACCTGTATGGTGTGGTTGTGCCTTAATAATGACCAAAAAAGGGAAAAATAAGATAGTGGAAATCATCCTATCAAACAAGAAGGCTCCATAAACCAAGCAGTTTGGTTCAATCAATTCAATTTATTGAAATTGTATAAATGACAATTTTCCTATACAGAGCACCTTAATACTTTATAAAACATAAAACATGTAGAAAAACATTGCTAAAAAGACGATCCGGATTATCATCCCTCATGCTGGAAATTCTATGATCTGGATAAATGTCTGAATATCAAGACCTCTGAGAATTCCAGCTTTGAGTATAAAGTTCACACTGACAAAATGAAATAAGAAAGTAGCGGTTATCCTCATATAATGCGGAGGACAAAAGGGCCAAAACGGACTCAAATATGATCGTAGGTTTAGATATAAAACATAGAAACGATCGAATAGACACTGATTATCTGGTGGAGATAACGTTCCGTGTATAGCAAAACGATCAATGATGTCTCCTTATAATCATGTGTATTACTGGTGATCGTACATTTGCCGAGCAACGATTAAACAGTTGTATGAAACCGCAAATAACATCGGCCGATCGTACTGCAGTCAAGTAATGCCAAACATCGATTGAATCTCGAGTTCACAGAGAAGACGGAGATTGGGGGGCGGATCCATAATTGGAAAGGGGATTACACGGCTGGTGGAAATTCTTGGTTTTCACAGCAGTCAGTTTCTCCGAACGTCTGAACTTCACCGCAGCTGAAAATGCAATGTCATCATTTTTACTGACAGATCACAGAGTGTCAGCAAAGTCTCTATATGTGGCTTGTTGCCAAAGAAAGGACTGACTGTTACACTCCTTCAATGAAGCTGAGGTTCAATGAACCATTGATCAACTCTGCTGGATGACAGCCAAGAAGCCGTGTCTCTGTCCTCCAAGATTATCATCATAGAACGCTGCTGTAGGTAAGGTTTTGCTGGGCAGGACTATTGCAGTCCTATATTGCGTATTGCGGTGCCAGGTTTGTTTTTTAAGCCAGAGACAGGGCTGGCCAGGCCTATTTCAAAGTCTCTTTAGCAGTATTGCAGCTTGTGTGAGGGTTCTATTCCCGGATTGAGTTACGTGATGACGTCACTTGATTGGCGCGTTTCGTCCTCCAATCAGAGCACTTCTTCAGACTTCTGTGTGCTTTCCACTATCTTATTTTTCCCTTTTTTACTGATATCAGGAGTGCCTAGGCACAGGAAGTGCACTGATATCAGGAGTGCCTAGGCACAGGAAGTGTACTGATATTAGGAATGTCTAGGCACAGGAGGTGCACTGATATCAGGAGTGCCTAGGCACAGGAGGTGCACTGATATCAGGGGTGCCTAGGCACAGGGGGTGCAATAGAGAAATTCCAGACATAAAATTAATCTTTCAGGGTAATTATTGATCACAATTCATTCCCATAAAATAATGATATTGGAGCAGAACAGTCACTTCTACCTACAGAAACCGCCATTGAATAAACCATGACCAATAACAGAGACCTACACATGGATCTAGGTGACCAATGACAGACACCTACACATGGATCTAGGTGACCAATGACAGAGACCTACACATGGATCTAGGTGACCAATGACAGACACCTATACATGGATCTAGGTGGCCAATGACAGACACCTACACATGGATCTAGGTGGCCAATGACAGACACCTACACATGGATCTAGGTGACCAATGACAGACACCTATACATGGATCTAGGTGGCCAATGACAGACACCTACACATGGATCTAGGTGGCCAATGACAGAGACCTACACATGGATCTAGGTGACCAATGACAGACACCCACACATGGATCTAGGTGACTAAAAACAGACACCTACACGTGGATCTAGGTGACCAATGACAGACACCTACACATGGATCTAGGTGACCAATAACAGACATCTACACATGGATCTAGGTGACCAATGACAGACACCTACACATGGATCTAGGTGGCCAATGACAGAGACCTACATGTGGATCTAGGTGGCCAATGACAGACACCTACACATGGATCTAGGTGACCAATGACAGACACCTACACATGGATCTAGGTGACCAATGACAGAGACCTATACATGGATCTAGGTGACCAATGACAGACACCTACACATGGATCTAGGTGACCAATGACAGACACCTACACATGGATCTAGGTGACCAGTGACAGAGACCTACACATGGACCTAGGTGACCAATGACAGACACCTACACATGGATCTAGGTGACCAATGACAGACACCTACATGTGTATCTAGGTGGCCAATGACAGACACCTACACATGGATCTAGGTGACCAATAACGGACACCTACACATGGATCTAGGTGACCAATGACAGAGACCTACATGTGGATCTAGATGACCAATGACAGATACCTATACATGGATCTAGGTGACCAATGACAGACACCTATACATGGATCTAGATGACCAATGACAGACACCTACACATGGATCTAGGTGACCAATAACAGACACCTATACATGGATCTAGGTGACCGATAACAGACACCTACACATGGATCTAGGTGACCAATGACAGAGACCTACATGTGGATCTAGGTGACCAATGACAGAGACCTACATGTGGATCTAGGTGGCCAATGACAGAGACCTACATGTGGATCTAGGTGGCCAATGACAGAAACCTACACATGGATCTAGGTGGCCAATGACAGAGACCTACACATGGATCTAGGTGACCAATGACAGACACCTACATGTGGATCTAGGTGGCCAATGACAGACACCTACACATGGATCTAGGTGACCAATGACAGACACCTACATGTGGATCTAGGTGGCCAATGACAGTCACCTACACATGGATCTAGGTGACCAATGACAGACACCTATACATGGATCTAGGTGACCAATGACATAGACCTACACATGGATCTAGGTGACCAATGACAGACACCTACACATGGATCTAGGTGACCAATGACAGACACCTACACATGGATCTAGGTGACCAATAACGGACACCTACACATGGATCCAGGTGACCAATGACAGAGACCTACACATGGATCTAGGAATTTCTGGGTGCCAATTTCCTGCTAAACAAATAAAAATAAAAGCGATTTTGGGTTGGCCACCAGTTTTGAGTGGGCGGGACATGTTCAGGTCCAATAAACATGTGACGCAGAATTCTGGGCGTCATCTTTCCTTCTCTTTATAAATCCTGAAATCAGATTAATTTGTGTCAATTTTTAATAAGATGAACACCGTCCCAACCAATGGGTGGGGGGCAGTGAAAGAGTTACAGGAGGAAGATGACCCCCCCCCCCCAGAGCGCGGCATTTCTGCGCTGTCACCCACACTCTGACGTTCTAAATCACCGACCCGGAACCTTGAAATCTTCTCTGACATATAGTGGCACCTCCGCCGGGGGCGGAAATGAGGAACCTGGTGACTCAGACCTGGCAGGAGGGTCTCTGGGGGACAACGTATTGACAGGGGGGTCCCTCATACTGAGCTGAGGGGGGGGGGGGCAAGGGATGGTGAACATTTAGCAGACGGATCTGTTCCTGAATATTTTAGTGCTGGAATTAGGGGAACCCCAATTTAATGGGACCAATACCGGCACCAAGGGGCTCGTGAGCCGTCCCTGGAGAGTTCTTATCTTCTCAGACCATCCAGGTAATCCCCCGACATTTGCATGTTCAATCTTCATCAGTTGTCACTGGATGGCCCCTTTAACCCCTTCGTCCCCACCTCCTGCACACCCCGAATGAGAAATGATCCCACTTTTTGAGAAATGATCCCACTTTTTGAGAAATGATCCCACTTTTTGAGGTAAATTTTAGAGAAAAGACAAAGCTTTTATTTCTCTGTATTTTGCAAAATGCATTCATTTTTTAAAAAGTAAAATAAAAGGAAAAAAAAAATGTTTTTCCAGTTTGACTTGTTACATAGTCTGGTCAATACAAGACACAAGTCCATCTGCTTCTGATAGTAATAGTCTGGTGGGCTGGAAGCTGCTGGCGGGACCCCCACACCCCCCTAGATCCAGAGTTCTCCATGTGGAGGTGCGCTGCCCACCCCTCGCTCTGACCATCCAGTGTGGACCTCTCTGCCGAGGCAACTGAAGACACCATGAGCCTTTAAAACCTTTTTGATGTACCATATTGCTGCCCCGTGCCCTTCCTTTTTGTCCCTTGGTGCTCCTTGGGTTGCTTCCCTGTGATTTGGACTTGCCCCATTGATGTTCCATATTGCTGCCTTGTGTTCCTGCTGGTTATCTTTTGCTGTGCCAGGATGGCTGCCCTGTGACTCTGGACTATCCTTTGCTGCTCCATAGAACTGCCCCAGTGATCCTGGAGTGCACCCCCTTGGCCTTACCTCTCGCCCCCCCCCCCCCCACTCATTCTGTGGTTGTGCGGAGTCTACCCGTCTGTACCCCTCTGTCATTTCTGAAATACCCCAACAAACACCCCGAATGTCAGGTCCCGTGTGGTTCACCCCTATGTGCAGTCACTGTGCGCCCCTAGATTTTTTTTTTTAGGTTTTTATTATTAAACAAAAAAAGAGCGCCAATATGGAAAAAACGCATTATTTTTTACTTTTTGCTCTAATAAATATCCCCCAAAAATTATATAAAAAAACATTTTTTTCCCTCAGTTTAGACCGATATGTATTCTTCTACATACTTTTGTTAAAAAAAAATCGCAATAAGCGTTTATTGATTGCTTTGCGCAAAAGTTATAGTGTCTACAAAATCGGGGATAGTTTTATGGCATTTTTATTAATAATTTTTTTTACTAGTAATGTCGGTGATCTGCGATTTTTATCGTGACTGCGACATTATGGGGAACACATCGGACATTTTTGGCGCTGTTTTGGGACCATTCACATCGATTAAAAACGCATTGATTACTGTGTAAATGTGACGGGCAGTGAAGGGGTTAACCACTAGGGGGCGCTGTAGGGGTTAAGTGTGTCCTAGGGAGTGATTCTAACTGTGGGGGGGAGGGGCTGTGTGTGACACGACACTGACCAATTACAGGGAGAGCTGTGATCAGTGTCCTGTCACTAGACAGAACGGGGAGATGCTTGTTTACATCAACATTTCCCCGTTCTTCCTCTCCGTGAGACGATCGCGGTCAATGAGCTCGTGGCGGGGGCGCGCCCACAATGCCACGTCTTAAAGGGCAACGTACAGGTATGTTAATATGCCTGTATGTGCCCTTCTGCCGACGTATATCGGCGTGAGCCGGTCGGCAAGGGGTTAAACTATATTTAACATAAAATAAAACACTTTGTTAATTCTAAACACAAAGGAGGAGGACCAGGGCATAGAAATACACCCAAAGTACTTCCATGTGGTACCAGATACACCCAAAGTACTTCCATCTAGTACCAGATACACCCAAAGAACTTCCATCTAGTACCAGATACACCCAAAGTACTTCCATGAGATACCAGATACACCCAAAGTACTTCCATGTGGTACCAGATACTTACACTCAAAGTACTGCCATGTGGTACCAGATACACCCAAAGTACTTCCATGTGGTACCAGATACACCCAAAGTACTTCCATGAGATACCAGATACACCCAAAGTACTTCCATGTGGTACCAGATACTTACACTCAAAGTACTGCCATGTGGTACCAGATACACCCAAAGTACTTCCATGTGGTACCAGATACACCCAAAGTACTTCCATGTGGTACCAGATACACCCAAAGTACTTCCATGTGGTACCAGATACACCCAAAGTACTTCCATGTGGTACCAGATACACCCAAAGTACTTCCATGTGGTACCAGATACACCCAAAGTACTTCCATGTGGTACCAGATACACCAAAAGTACTTCCATGTGGTACCAGATACACCCAAAGTATTTCCATGTGGTACCAGATACACCCAAAGTACTTCCATGAGGTACCAGATACACCCAAAGTACTTCCATGAGGTACCAGATACACCCAAAGTACTTCCATGTGGTACCAGATACACCCAAAGTACTTCCATGAGGTACCAGATACACCCAAAGTACTTCCATGAGGTACCAGATACACCCAAAGTACTTCCATGTGGTACCAGATACACCCAAAGTACTTCCATGAGGTACCAGATACACCCAAAGTACTTCCATGAGGTACCAGATACACCCAAAGTACTTCCATGTGGTACCAGATACACCCAAAGTACTTCCATGAGGTACCAGATACACCCAAAGTACTTCCATGTGGTACCAGATACACCCAAAGTACTTCCATGAGGTACCAGATACACCCAAAGTACTTCTATGTGGTACCAGATACACCCAAAGTACTTCCATGAGGTACCAGATACACCCAAAGTACTTCAATGAGGTACCAGATACACCCAAAGTACTTCAATGAGGTACCAGATACACCCAAAGTACTTCCATGTGGTACCAGATACACCAAAAGTACTTCCATGTGGTACCAGATACACCCAAAGAACTTCCATGTGGTACCAGATACACCCAAACAACTTCCATGCGGTACCAGATACACCCAAAGTACTTCCATGTGGTACCAGATCCACCCAAAGTACTGCCATGTGGTACCAGATCCACCCAAAGTACTTCCATGTGGTACCAGATACACCCAAAGTACTTCCATGTGGTACCAGATCCACCCAAAGTACTGCCATGTGGTACCAGATACACCCAAAGAACTTCCATGTGGTACCAGATACACCCAAAAAACTTCCATGTGGTACCAGATACACCCAAAGTACTTCCATGAGGTACCAGATACACCTAAAAAACTTCCATGTGGTACCAGATACACCCAAAGTACTTCCATGTGGTACCAGATACACCCAAAGTACTTCCATGTGGTACCAGATACACCCAAAGTACTTCCATGAGGTACCAGATACACCCAAAGTACTTCCATGTGGTACCAGATACACCCAAAGTACTTCCATGTGGTACCAGATACACCCAAAGTACTTCCATGTGGTACCAGATACACCCAAAGTACTTCCATGTGGTACCAGATACACCCAAAGTACTTCCATGTGGTACCAGATACACCCAAAGTACTTCCATGTGGTACCAGATACACCCAAAGTACCCAAAGTACTTCCATGTGGTACCAGATACACCCAAAGTACTTCCATGTGGTACCAGATACACCCAAAGTACTTCCATGTGGTACCAGATACACCCAAAGTACCCAAAGTACTTCAATGAGGTACCAGATACACCAAAAGTACTTCCATGTGGTACCAGATACACCCAAAGAACTTCCATGTGGTACCAGATACACCCAAACAACTTCCATGTGGTACCAGATACACCCAAAGTACTTCCATGAGGTACCAGATACACCCAAAGTACTTCCATGAGGTACCAGATACACCCAAAGTACTTCCATGAGGTACCAGATACACCCAAAGAACTTCCATGTGGTACCAGATACACCCAAACAACTTCCATGTGGTACCAGATACACCCAAACAACTTCCATGTGGTACCAGATACACCCAAAGTACTTCCATGTGGTACCAGATACACCCAAACAACTTCCATGAGGTACCAGATACACCCAAAGTACTTCCATATGGTACCAGATACACCCAAAGTACTTCCATGAGGTACCAGATACACCCAAAGTACTTCCATGAGGTACCAGATACACCCAAAGTACTTCCATATGGTACCAGATACACCCAAAGTACTTCCATGTGGTACCAGATACACCCAAAGTACTTCCATGAGGTACCAGATACACCCAAAGTACTTCCATGAGGTACCAGATACACCCAAAGTACTTCCATGAGGTACCAGATACACCCAAAGTACTTCCATGTGGTACCAGATACACCCAAACAACTTCCATGAGGTACCAGATACACCCAAAGTACTTCCATATGGTACCAGATACACCCAAAGTACTTCCATGAGGTACCAGATACACCCAAAGTACTTCCATGAGGTACCAGATACACCCAAAGTACTTCCATATGGTACCAGATACACCCAAAGTACTTCCATGTGGTACCAGATACACCCAAAGTACTTCCATGAGGTACCAGATACACCCAAAGTACTTCCATGAGGTACCAGATACACCCAAAGTACTTCCATGAGGTACCAGATACACCCAAAGTACTTCCATGAGGTACCAGATACACCCAAAGTACTTCCATGAGGTACCTGATACACCCAAAGTACTTCCATGCATGCGCCCGCCGCGAGCTCCGTGAGTGTGATTGCGGGTCCCGCGGACTCGATGTCTGCGGGGATACCCGCGATCGTCTCACGGAGAGGAAGAACAGGGAAATGCTGATGTAAACAAGCATCTCCCTGTTCTGCCTAGTGATAGGACACTGATCACAGCTCTCCCTGTAATCGGGAGCGGTGATCAGTGACGTGTCACACACAGCCCCTCCCCCCACAGTTAGAACACATCCCTAGGACACACTTAACCCCTCCCTAACCCCCTAGTGTTAACCCCTTCACTGCCAGTGTTATTTACACAGTAATCAGTGCCATTTTATAGCACTGATCGCTGTATAAATGACAATGGTCCCAAAAAATGTGTCAAAAGCGCCCGACGTGTCCGCCATAATGTCGCAGTCACGATAAAAATCGCCGCCATTACTAGTAAAAAAAAAAATTATTGATAAAAATATCCCCTATTTTGTAGACGCGATAAGTTTTGCGCAAACCAATCAATAAACGCTTATTGCGATTTTTTTTTACCAAAAATATGTAGAAGAATACGTATCGGCCTAAACTGAGGAAAAACCCCCGTTAGACTTACCGGTAACGGTATTTCCAGGATCCTTCCAGGACAGCTACTTGAGAGATGATTGGCTCCGCCCTCTACAGGAAACACAAATCAGATACAATATAAAAGGCCCCTCCCTTTCCTCTGACCCTCAGTTGTTTAGAAGATCAAGTAATCTCCACCAAAAGTGCACTCAGCCGAGGAAAAAAAACAGGATATCATATAAAAAACACCACCACCAGGTAACCAAGGTCAACCAGTGAAAAAATTGAATAGGGTGGGAATATAGACGCTGTTCTGGAAGGTTCCTGGAAATACCGTCTAATGGGGGTTTTCCCCCCTCACCTTCCAGGACAGCTACTTGAGAGGATAAGCAAGATTCTATACCTTAGGGAGGGAGGACAGCCTGAAGCATTTTCCCACCAAAGCAGAGGTCCTGGCTGGAAAGCATCTGAAATCTAGAATGTTTGACAAATGCATGAGAGGAGGACCAGATGGCAGCTTTAGAGATTTCTTCCTATGAAGCCCCCGCTCTTTCTGCCCATGATGTGGCCATGGATCTCTCGTTGAATGGGCCCTAATTCTAGAAGGAGGGGTGCGATCTGACGCTTTATATGCCTCACAGATCGATCCCCTAATCCATCTAGCAATAGAACGTTTAGACGCTTTGGTCCCCTTCTTGGGGCCACTGAACAAAACCAACAGTTGGGAGGAACTCCTAAACCCACTGGACTTTTCTAGATAAAGCAGAAGACGTCTAAAAGACTAAACCTTTCCTCCTCCGCATTTTTGGGAGAGGTGCAGAAACTCGGAAAGGGCTATCTCCTTGGACCTATAAAAGTTGGAAGAAACTTTGGGTAAATAGAAAGGTCTAATCACTACCCTGTTCTCTAGAATCCTCAGGAAGGGGTCTTCACAGGAAACTCTAGAACAGAAATCCTTCTCCCCGACGTAATAGCTAAAAGGAAGGAAATAATTTTCAGGGAAGCCTCATGCAAAGGCTCAAAAGGAGCCCTTGTTAGTGCATTTAACACTAACGACAGATCTCAGGGAGGAACATGTTTGATGACCCTGGGAGTATGTCTAGACCTGGCTGAAAGGAACCTCCTGACTAAAGGATCCTCTGCTGGTCTTCTCTCTGAAAACAAAGATAGGGCAGCAATCTGAACCCTAAGGGCGCTGACAGAGAGCCCCTATTTTCACTCCCCCCTGCAAAAATCCCAAAATACAGGGAGTGGAAAAAGAATCTAAACAGGTTTTCCTTTGCCAGGAAATAAAAGTTTTCCAAACTTTCCCATAGATACTTCTCGTGACCAACTTACGGCTGTCCAGGATAGTTTGAATAACCCTCTCTGAACACCCCTTTAACTGTAGGATGCGCCGCTCAGCCTCCAGGCCGTCAATTGGAAGGTCTGAGGGTTTGGATGCAACACCGGTCCCTGATAGAGCAGATCCTTCCGAACTGGTAGGGGTCATGGAGGATTCACAGGGAGGGCCTTCAGAGAGGAGAACCAAGTCTTCCTGGGCCACCAGGGGGCAATCAGAACAACTTCTGCCCGGTCCTGAATGATTTTTTGAACTACTAGAGGTAAGAGGGGAAAAGGAAGGGAGGTGTAAGCCAGAGTGAAATCCCAAGGGAAGGAGAGAGTATCCGTCCCCAAGGACTCTGTCTCCGGAGAGAAGAACGCTGGCAGTTTTCTGTTGAGACTGAAGGCAAAAAGATCCACTGAGGGAAGACCCCATCTTAGCACTACCTCCCGGAATGTGCCTTGATGTAGTTCCCAACAGCTGGAACTGATGCGCACCCTTCTCAAATAGTCCGCCAGCACATTTTCTGACCCCCTGATGTGGACTGCCCTGACTGAAGGGACATTTATCTCTGCCCAGGACAGAATCTGCTGTGTTAATGACAGAAGTGACTTTGAGCGAGTTCCCCCTTGCTTGTTCAGTTACGCCACTGTTGTGGTATTGTCTGAGAAAATTAATAGGTCTTTTGAATAGACCCTCTCTTCCAGAGACACAAGAGCTTTCCCCACAGCTAGAAGTTCTATGAAATTCGAGGAGCGGCCTGCCTCCTCTGGCAACCAGGTTCCCTGGGCCTGCCAGTCCTGTGAGTGACCACCCCAACCCCACAGACTGGCGTCTGTGGTAATTTTTACCGGGTAATGTAGTACCCAATCCTTCCCTCCCTGCAGATGTTCTCGGGAAGAAAAATCTTTTGGACAACAGAGTCTATAAGATAACCCAGGAAAAGTATGATCTGGGAGGGCACCAGGCAAGACTTCTGCTGGTTGACTTTCCATCCCAATTTCTGAAAGGTCCGCAAAACCAACTACAGATCCTGAACAAGGGACTCTTTGAATCCGAAAAAAAGCCATGACTTCGGCCATGATTTTTGTAAAAATTCTGGGTGCTGCCGAGAGATCAAAAGGAAGGGCATTGAAATGCCAGTGACTTGGCTCATTTCCCATGAGAACCGCAAACCTGAGGAACCTTCGGTGACTCTGGCAGATTGGTACATGAAAATAAGCGTCCTGAAGATCCAGGGTAACCAAGAAGACCCCTGGTAACAACAGATTCTTTACAGAATAAATGTTCTCCATACACAAACGTCTGTAGACTATGTATTTGTTCAGGACGCTTACATTTATGACCATACGAAAGCCGTCAGAAGCTTTCTTGACCAGAAAGACATGAGAATAAAATCCCCCAAATTTCTGATTTACCGGAACAGGAGAAGTAACTCCCTCCGTTTCCCACACAGAAATCAGATCTATCATGGCTTGCCGTCTCTCCTGGTCTCTCAGCAGTAAGAACAAACCACTGAGGGGGAAGATTTTTGAATTCCAGCCTGTAACCCCTTTCCAATGTTTGAAGAATAAAGGAATTGTCGGAAATCTCTGCCCATTCCTTGATGAAATGGGATAACCTTCCTCCTACTCTATCCTGGCGTCACTGGGGATTTTTGGAAGGGACTGAAGGAGCAAAGAGACCCCCCGCTTTTTGCTTGTCTTTGTTAAAAGACCATTTCTTCTTTGCCTGTTGACTTTAAAATGAGCTTTGTTATGGAAGCCACGAAAAGGCCTCTTATTCTGGGGTTTACACCTTTGGGAAGAAGGAAACTGTTTACTCTTCTCAGAGGAACGAGCTAGGACCTCCTCTAAGGAGGAACCGAATAAGAGCTTGCCTTCAAAGGGAATGCCGCAGAGTTTATTCTTGGAGGTAAGATCACCTCCCAAGATTTAGGTTAGATAGCACGCCTAGCAGAATTAATGAGAGCTGAAGCCCTCTCTGCAGATTTCACTGAATCTGCTGCTGCATCAGCTAAGAAGGCAACTGACTTGGCAATGAGCGGGAGAGACAATGGGGGGGGGGACTGCGTGCCACGGCCGGGTTGGGCGCCGTCCATCTTGAAAGGTGGGAGAGACTCCCTAAACTCTTCTTTAGGGGTGTCGGATGAAAGAAGATCATCCAGACGCTGAACCCATACGTCTAAATTCCTAGCCACACAGGTGGATGCTACCGCCGAACCTAAACAAAAGGCATCCCAGGCCTTACGTAGCAATGAGCCGGCCTTTCTATGCGACATAGGGGCACCCGTGAACCAACGGTCTCAGAGACTAACAAAGGAAGAGATTTAGCAGAGGCTGAAGGCTCTTGAGCTATGGGTCTAGTCCTTCATAGAAGACATTTACTCTTTAAAAGAGGAAGTCTCTAGATCTAGATCTGGATGGAATACAATCCTCACAAAATAGTTTTTATAACTATCAGAAACAAGAACCATAAATGATAATGTTCCATACAAAAAAAACCCTGCTGTAGCAACTAACCACAGACAAGGGCTTACCTTGGGGGCAGTATGGGACCCGGATGCTGCCGCTGGTTCAATACGAGCGGGTGCTCCATCCTCAGACCTGTCCTCAAGCTCCATGAAGCAAGTGGAGAATGGCCGTAGAGTAGAGTGCTGCTGAGCCGTTATGAGTCTATCCGACGTTCAGCAGGCTGTTCCCCCAAGCAGCATGTCCTCAGTGTATCCATGCCGTGCTTCTACATAAAAAATGGCGTCCGGAAGTGCACCATGTGACTTCCGGTTCCGATGCCATCTTGCCGCGTCACCGGAAGTCCTCCTCCGACGTCTTGGTACACCGCAGTGAAGCACGAGGAAGACACAGCTCCCACAGCAGAGCTGGGGAAAAAAATGAAAAAGGGGGGGTTGCCACTCACACCACAGGTAGGCAAGTAACCCCAAACAAGGGGAACCCTTCTGGCAGATAGTAGAAAGCCGTTGTTGAGACCAGCCTTGTCCCGTGGGGGGGGGGACTGCGTGCCACGGCCGGGTTGGGCGCCGTCCATCTTGAAAGGTGGGCGGGCCCGGGACTATCACCCAAGACTTGGCCACAACCAGTCCTGGATGAAACCGGAGAAGGAGGGTCCACCAACCACAGTTACCAGACCCAAGAACAATAAAAAAACGTCTCGGTGCTCCTGGAGGCTCTGCAAACACAAAACAACTGAGGGTCAGAGGAAAGGGAGGGGCCTTTTAGATTGTATCTGATTTGTGCTTCCTGTAGAGGGCGGAGCCAATCATCTCTCGAGTAGCTGTCCTGGAAGGTGAAGGGGGGAAAAATTTTTTTAATATATTTTTTGGTGATTTTTTTTTTCAAAATTGTTGCTCTATTTTTGTTTATAGCGCAAAAAATAAAAACCGCAGAGGTGATCAAATACCACCATCTATTTGTGGGGAAAAAAAGGACGTAAATTTTGTTTGGGAGCCACGTAGCACGACCGCGCAATTGTCAATTAAAGCAACGCAGTGCCGAATAGCAAAAAGTGCTCTGGTATTTGGCCAGCAAAATGGTCCGGGGCTGAAGTGGATAAACCAGAGGCTCTGGATGGACATTTGGATAAATAGTTCTATATTTAGGTTGTATGCGGTCTATAAACCAGAGGCTCTGGATGGACAGTTGGATAAATGGCTTTATATTTAGGATGTTTCTGATCTATAAACCAGAGGCTCTGGATGGACAGTTGGGTAAATGGTTCTATATTTAGGATGTATCTGGTCTATAAACCAGAGGCTCTGGATGGACAGTTGGATCAATGGTTCTATATTTAGGACATATCCGGTCTATAAATCAGAGGCTCTGGATGGACAGTTGGATCAATGGTTCTATATTTAGGATGTATCCGGTCTATAAATCAGAGGCTCTGGATGGACAGTTGGATAAATGGTTCTCTATTTAGGATCTATCCGGTCTATAAACCAGAGGCTCTGGGTGGACAGTTGGATAAATGGTTCTATACTGAGGATGTATCCGGTCTATAAACCAGAGGCTCTGGATGGACAGTTGGATAAATGGTTCTATATTTAGGATGTATCTGGTCTATAAACCAGAGGTTCTGGATGGACAGTTGGATCAATGGTTCTATATTTAAGATGTATCCGGTCTATAAACCAGAGGCTCTGGATGGACAGTTGGATAAATGGTTCTATATTTAGGATGTATCTGGTCTATAAACCAGAGGCTCTGGATGGACAGTTGGATCAATGGTTCTATATTTAGGATATATCTGGTCTATAAACCAGAGGCTCTGGATGGACAGTTGGATCAATGGTTCTATATTTAGGATGTATCTGGTCTATAAACCAGAGGTTCTGGATGGACAGTTGGATCAATGGTTCTATATTTAGGATATATCCGGTCTATTAACCAAAGGCTCTGGATGGACAGTTGGATCAATGGTTCTATATTTGGGGTGTATCCGGTCTATAAACCAGAGGCTCTGGATGGACAGTTGGATAAATGGTTCTATATTTAGGATGTATCTGGTCTATAAACCAGAGGCTCTGGATGGACAGTTGGATAAATGGTTCTATACTGAGGATGTATCCGGTCTATAAACCAGAGGCTCTGGATGGACAGTTGGATCAATGGTTCTATATTTAGGATATATCCGGTCTATAAACCAGAGGCTCTGGATGGACAGTTGGATCAATGGTTCTATATTTAGGATATATCCGGTCTATAAACCAGAGGCTCTGGATGGACAGTTGGATCAATGGTTCTATATTTGGGGTGTATCCGGTCTATAAACCAGAGGCTCTGGATGGACAGTTGGATCAATGGTTCTATATTTAGGATGTATCTGGTCTATAAACCAGAGGCTCTGGATGGACAGTTGGATCAATGGTTCTATATTTAGGATGTATCTGGTCTATAAACCAGAGGCTCTGGATGGACAGTTGGATCAATGGTTCTATATTTGGGGTGTATCCGGTCTATAAACCAGAGGCTCTGGATGGACAGTTGGATAAATGGCTCTATATTTAGGATGTATCCGGTCTATAAACCAGAGGCTCTGGATGGACAGTTGGATAAATTGTTCTATATTTAGGATATATCCGGTCTATAAACCAGAGGCTTTGGATGGACAGTTGGATCAATGGCTCTATATTTAGGATATATCCGGTCTATAAACCAGAGGCTCTGGATGGACAGTTGGATAAATGGTTCTATATTTAGGATGTATCTGGTCTATAAACCAGAGGCTCTGGATGGACAGTTGGATCAATGGTTCTATATTTAGGATATATCTGGTCTATTAACCAGAGGCTCTGGATGGACAGTTGGATCAATGGTTCTATATTTAGGATATATCCGGTCCATAAACCAGAGGCTCTGGATGGACAGTTGGATAAATGGTTCTATATTTTGGATGTATGCGGTCTATAGACCAGAGGCTCTGGATGGACAGTTGGATCAATGGTTCTATATTTAGGATGTATCTGGTCTATAGACCAGAGGCTTTGGATGGACAGTTGGATCAATGGTTCTATATTTAGGATGTATCCAGTCTATAAACCAGAGGCTCTGGATGGACAGTTGGATCAATGGTTCTATATTTAGGATGTATCCAGTCTATAAACCAGAGGCTTTGGATGGACAGTTGGATCAATGGTTCTATATTTAGGATATATCCAGTCTATAAACCAGAGGCCCTGGATGGACAGTTGGATCAATGGTTCTATATTTAGGATGTATCCGGTCTATAAACCAGAGGCTCTGGATGGACAGTTGGATAAATTGTTCTATATTTAGGATATATCTGGTCTATTAACCAGAGGCTCTGGATGGACAGTTGGATAAATTGTTCTATATTTAGGATATATCCAGTCTATAAACCAGAGGCTCTGGATGGACAGTTGGATAAATGGTTCTATATTTAGGATATATCCGGTCTATAAACCAGAGGCTCTGGATGGACAGTTGGATAAATTGTTCTATATTTAGGATATATCCGGTCTATAAAGCAGAGGCTCTGGATGGACAGTTGGATCAATGGTTCTATATTTAGGATATATCCGGTCTATAAACCAGAGGCTCTGGATGGACAGTTGGATCAATGGTTCTATATTTGGGGTGTATCCGGTCTATAAAGCAGAGGCTCTGGATGGACAGTTGGATCAATGGTTCTATATTTAGGATGTATCTGGTCTATAAAGCAGAGGTTCTGGATGGACAGTTGGATAAATGGTTCTATATTTAGGATGTATCCGGTCTATAAAGCAGAGGCTCTGGATGGACAGTTGGATCAATGGTTCTATATTTGGGGTGTATCTGGTCTATAAACCAGATGGACAGTTGGATCAATGGTTCTATATTTAGGATATATCCGGTCTGTAAACCAGATGGACAGTTGGATCAATGGTTCTATATTTAGGATATATCCGGTCTGTAAACCAGATGGACAGTTGGATCAATGGTTCTATATTTGGGGTGTATCCGGTCTATAAAGCAGAGGCTCTGGATGGACAGTTGGATCAATGGTTCTATATTTAGGATGTATCCGGTCTATAAAGCAGAGGCTCTGGATGGACAGTTGGATAAATTGTTCTATATTTAGGATATATCCGGTCTATAAACCAGAGGTTCTGGATGGACAGTTGGATCAATGGTTCTATATTTAGGATGTATCTGGTCTATAAAGCAGAGGCTCTGGATGGACAGTTGGATCAATGGTTCTATATTTAGGATATATCCGGTATATGAATAGTTGGGTCGGTAGGGAAGGACTTGAAGTACCACATATTAGAATTGGTGATGTTGTTGACCATGCCGGGTTTTCCACTCTTATTATCTGTCGGGTTATTTTCTGTATTTTGGAGAAATTGAAGTGTGTAATGGAGCAGAACCGCCCACTTCAGTCTCTTCCTCATTTCAGATGTCAGAGGGCGAGGAGGGAGAGAAGAGCCATTTCGGATGACATCAAGAGCAGGTAAGGACCTCCATTATGTCCACCTTTGTGTGCACAAGTGTGTTGTGATAGTTCTGGAACAAGGTCCACTACATTAAAATCTCCCAGCAGATACGGGGGAGGGGAGGGGAGGGGAGGGGAAGGGGGGACCCCCCCCCTATAACTGACGGTTCAGTGAATATCACGGAGGGGACAGCCGGCCTGCGGGAGGAAGGAGATATCAGAGTGAGGTTCTCCTCTCCAGACTCTCATTGGAGATGTCACCTCCTCCATATTGGAGCCCAAAGATAAAAGTCAGAGAATGTTTTTACTTCACTCATCTCTACCAGAAGAGGAAGCTGAGGATGGAATTCACCTCTGAGCTACTAGAGAATGAGGAAGAGAGTGAAGGTGGATGAGGAGGAGTGAAGAGGAAGATGAATAGAATAGAGGAGAAGAGAAGGGGGTAAGGAGGATGAAAAGTAGAGAGGGCAATGAGGAAGAAAGAGAAGAATGAGAAGGAGAAAGTGTGATAAGGAGGAAGAGGAGGAGAGAGAAATAGAGAGAGAGAGAGAAGGATGAGAGGAGTGAGGGGGATGAGGATGACGATGATAAGGAGGGTGAGGAGTATAAGGAGTAGAATGAGAGGATAAGGAGGGTGAGGAGGAGAGGTGACAATGGGGAGGGTGAGGAGGAGAGGTGACAGTAAGGAGGATGAGGAGGAGAGGTGACAATAAGGAGGATGAGGAGGAGAGGTGACAATAAGGAAGATGAGAAGGAGAGGTGATAATAAGGAGGATGGGGAGGAGAGGTGACAATAAGGAGGATGAGGAGGAGAGGTGTTGATAAGGAGGATAAGGAGGAGAGGTGACAATAAGGAGGACGAGGAGGAGAGGTGACAAAAGGGAGGGTGAGGAGGAGAGGTGACAATAAGGAGGATGAGGAGGAGAGGTGACAATAAGGAGGATGAGGAGGAGAGGTGACAATAAGGAGGGTGAGGAGGAGAGGTGACAATAAGAAGGATGAGGAGGAGAGGTGACAATAAGGAGGATGAGGAGGAGAGGTGACAATAAGGATGGTGAGGAGGAGAGGTGACAATAAGGAGGATGAGGAGGAGAGGTGACAATAAGGAAGATGAGAAGGAGAGGTGATAATAAGGAAGATGAGGAGAAGAGGTGACAATAAGGAGAATGAGGAGGAGAGATTTTGATAGGGAGGATGAGGAGGAGAGGTGACAATAAGGAGGATGAGGAGGAGAGGTGACAATAAGGAAGATGAGAAGGAGAGGTGATAATAAGGAGGGTGAGGAGGGGAAGTGACAATAAGGAGGATGAGGAGGAGCGGTGACAAAAAGGAGGATGAGGAGGAGAGGTGACAATAAGGTGGATGAGGAGGAGAGGTGACAATAAGGAGGGTGAGGAGGAGAGGTGACAATAAGGAGGATGAGGAGGAGAGGTGACAATAAGGAGGATGAGGAGGAGAGGTGACAATAAGGAGGAGGAGAGGTGACAAAAGGGAGGGTGAGGAGGAGAGGTGACAAAAAGGAGGATGAGGAGGAGAGGTGACAATAAGGAGGGTGAGGAGGAGAGGTGACAATAAGGAGGATGAGGAGGAGAGGTGACAATAAGGATGGTGAGGAGGTGAGGTGACAATAAGGAGGATGAGGGGGAGAGGTGACAATAAGGAGGATGAGGAGAAGAGGTGACAATAAGGAGGGTGAGGAGGAGAGGTGACAATAAGGAGGATGAGGAGGAGAGGTGACAATAAGGAGGATGAGGAGGAGAGGTGACAATAAGGAGGGTGAGGAGGAGAGGTGACAATAAGGAGGATGAGGAGGAGAGGTGACAATAAGGAGGATGAGGAGGAGAGGTGACAATAAGGAGGATGAGGAGGAGAGGTGACAATAAGGAGGGTGAGGAGGAGAGGTGACAATAAGGAGGATGAGGAGGAGAGGTGACAATAAGGACGATGAGGAGGAGAGGTGATAATAAGGAGTATGAGGAGGAGAGGTGACAATAAGGAGGATGAGGAGGAGAGGTGACAATAAGGAGGAAGAGGAGGAGAGGTGACAAAAGGGAGGGTGAGTAGGAGAGGTGACAATAAGGAGAATGAGGAGGAGAGGTGACAATAAGGAGGATGAGGAGAAGAGGTGACAATAAGGAGGATGAGGAGGAGAGGTGACAATAAGGAGGATGAGGAGGAGAGGTGACAATAAGGAGGGTGAGGAGGAGAGGTGACAATAAGGAGGATGAGGAGGAGAGGTGACAATAAGGAGGATGAGGAGGAGAGGTGACAATAAGGAGGACAAGGAGGAGAGGTGACAATAAGGAGGATGAGGAGGAGAGGTGACAATAAGGAGGACGAGGAGGAGAGGTGACAATAAGGAGGGTGAGGAGGAGAGGTGACAATAAGGAGGATGAGGAGGAGAGGTGACAATAAGGAGGATGAGGAGGAGAGGTGACAATAAGGAGGATGAGGAGGAGAGGTGACAATAAGGAGGATGAGGAGGAGAGGTGACAATAAGGAGGATGAGGAGAAGTGACAATAAGGAGGATGAGGAGGAGAGGTGACAATAAGGAGGATGAGGAGGAGAGGTGACAATAAGGAGGATGAGGAGGAGAGGTGACAATAAGGAGGATGAGGAGGAGAGGTGACAATAAAGAGGATAAGGAGGAGAGGTGACAATAAGGAGGACAAGGAGGAGAGGTGACAATAAGGAGGGTGAGGAGGAGAGGTGACAATAAGGAGGATGAGGAGGAGAGGTGATAATAAGGATGGTGAGGAGGAGAGGTGACAATAAGGAGGACGAGGAGGAGAGGTGACAATAAGGAGGATGAGAAGGAGAGGTGATAATAAGGTGGATGAGGAGGAGAGGTGACAATAAGGAGGATGAGGAGGAGAGGTGACAATAAGGAGGATGAGAAGTAGAGGTGATAATAAGGATGGTGAGGAGGAGAGGTGACAATAAGGAGGACGAGGAGGAGAGGTGACAATAAGGAGGATGAGAAGGAGAGGTGACAATAAGGAGGGTGAGGAGGAGAGGTGACAATAAGGAGGATGAGGAGGAGAGGTGACAATAAGGATGGTGAGGAGGTGAGGTGACAATAAGGAGGATGAGGGGGAGAGGTGACAATAAGGAGGATGAGGAGAAGAGGTGACAATAAGGAGGGTGAGGAGGAGAGGTGACAATAAGGAGGATGAGGAGGAGAGGTGACAATAAGGAGGATGAGGAGGAGAGGTGACAATAAGGAGGGTGAGGAGGAGAGGTGACAATAAGGAGGATGAGGAGGAGAGGTGACAATAAGGAGGATGAGGAGGAGAGGTGACAATAAGGAGGATGAGGAGGAGAGGTGACAATAAGGAGGGTGAGGAGGAGAGGTGACAATAAGGAGGATGAGGAGGAGAGGTGACAATAAGGACGATGAGGAGGAGAGGTGATAATAAGGAGTATGAGGAGGAGAGGTGACAATAAGGAGGATGAGGAGGAGAGGTGACAATAAGGAGGAAGAGGAGGAGAGGTGACAAAAGGGAGGGTGAGTAGGAGAGGTGACAATAAGGAGAATGAGGAGGAGAGGTGACAATAAGGAGGATGAGGAGAAGAGGTGACAATAAGGAGGATGAGGAGGAGAGGTGACAATAAGGAGGATGAGGAGGAGAGGTGACAATAAGGAGGGTGAGGAGGAGAGGTGACAATAAGGAGGATGAGGAGGAGAGGTGACAATAAGGAGGATGAGGAGGAGAGGTGACAATAAGGAGGACAAGGAGGAGAGGTGACAATAAGGAGGATGAGGAGGAGAGGTGACAATAAGGAGGACGAGGAGGAGAGGTGACAATAAGGAGGGTGAGGAGGAGAGGTGACAATAAGGAGGATGAGGAGGAGAGGTGACAATAAGGAGGATGAGGAGGAGAGGTGACAATAAGGAGGATGAGGAGGAGAGGTGACAATAAGGAGGATGAGGAGGAGAGGTGACAATAAGGAGGATGAGGAGAAGTGACAATAAGGAGGATGAGGAGGAGAGGTGACAATAAGGAGGATGAGGAGGAGAGGTGACAATAAGGAGGATGAGGAGGAGAGGTGACAATAAGGAGGATGAGGAGGAGAGGTGACAATAAAGAGGATAAGGAGGAGAGGTGACAATAAGGAGGACAAGGAGGAGAGGTGACAATAAGGAGGGTGAGGAGGAGAGGTGACAATAAGGAGGATGAGGAGGAGAGGTGATAATAAGGATGGTGAGGAGGAGAGGTGACAATAAGGAGGACGAGGAGGAGAGGTGACAATAAGGAGGATGAGAAGGAGAGGTGATAATAAGGTGGATGAGGAGGAGAGGTGACAATAAGGAGGATGAGGAGGAGAGGTGACAATAAGGAGGATGAGAAGTAGAGGTGATAATAAGGATGGTGAGGAGGAGAGGTGACAATAAGGAGGACGAGGAGGAGAGGTGACAATAAGGAGGATGAGAAGGAGAGGTGATAATAAGGTGGATGAGGAGGAGAGGTGACAATAAGGAGGATGAGGAGGAGAGGTGACAATAAGGAGGGTGAGGAGGAGAGGTGACAATAAGGAGGATGAGGAGGAGAGGTGACAATAAAGAGGATGAGGAGGAGAGGTGACAATAAGGAGGACAAGGAGGAGAGGTGACAATAAGGAGGATGAGGAGGAGAGGTGACAATATTATTATATTATTATACAGGATTTATATAGCGCCGACAGTTTGCGCAGCTCTTTACAACATGAGGGAGGACAGTACAAGTACAATACAAATCAATACAGGGGGGGGGGGGGAATCAGAGGGCCCTGCTCCTCAGAGCTTACAATCTAGGAGGGAGGGTCAAGTTATACAAAAGGGTAATAGCTGTGGGGGATGAGCTAATGGAGAAAATAATGCAGTTGTTAGATGGAGGCAGGATAGGCTTCTCTGAAGAGGAAAGTTTTCAGGGATCGCCTAATGGTGGATACATTTGGAGACAGTCTGACAGATTGGGGTAGGGAATTCCAGAGGATGGGAGAGGCTCAGGAGAAGTCCTGGAGGCGGATATGGGAGGAGGTGATGAGGGAGCTAGAGAGCAGGAGGTCTTGGGAGGAACGGAGATGGTGATTAGGTTGGTATTTTGAGACTAGGTTAGTGATGTAGCTGGGGGCAGAGTTGTGGATGGCTTTGTAACTTATTGTTAGTATTTTGATTTTAATTTGTTGGGGCGAGTGGCAGCCAATGGAGGGATTGGCAGAGAGGGGTCGAGGACACTGAATGGAGGTCAGTGGAGGGATTGGTAGAGAGGGGTGGAGGACACTGAATGGAGGTCAGTGGAGGGATTGGTAGAGAGGGGTGGAGGACACTAAATGGAGGTCAGTGGAGGGATTGGTAGAGAGGGGTGGAGGACACTGAAGGAGACAAGTGGAGGGATTGGCAGAGGGGGGTGGAGGACACTGAATGGAGACCAGTGGAGGGATTGGTAGAGAGGGGTGGAGGACACTGAATGGAGGTCAGTGGAGGGATTGGTAGAGAGGGGTGGAGGACACTGAATGGAGGTCAGTGGAGGGATTGGTAGAGAGGGGTGGAGGACACTGAATGGAGGTCAGTGGAGGGATTGGTAGAGAGGGGTGGAGGACACTGAATGGAGACCAGTGGAGGGATTGGTAGAGAGGGGTGGAGGACACTGAAGGAGACAAGTGGAGGGATTGGCAGAGGGGGGTGGAGGACACTGAATGGAGACCAGTGGAGGGATTGGTAGAGAGGGGTGGAGGACACTGAATGAAGACCAGTGGAAGCAGGGGCGTAACTAGAAATAGCAGGGCCCCATAGCAAAATGTTGTATTGGGCCCCCCCTGCAAACAGCCCCCCCCCACAGCTGCCCTAGTGTCAATGTAGTGTGACCGAACTCTTATCCTCACTGGACCCCACTTGGCTGCGGGCCCCATAGCGCCGCATGGGTCGCTATGGTGGTAGTTACGCCCCTGAGTGGAGGGATTGGTAGAGAGGGGTGGAGGACACTGAATGGAGATCAGTGGAGGGATTGGTAGAGAGGGGTGGAGGACACTGAATGGAGACCAGTGAAAGGATTGGTAGAGAGGGGTGGAGTACACTGAATGGAGACCAGTGGAGGGATTGGAGGAGTGGGGTGGAGGAGACTGAATGGAGGCCAGTGGAGGGATTGGTAGAGAGGGGTGGTGGACACTGAATGGAGATCAGTGGAGGGATTGGTAGAGAGGGGTGGAGGACACTGAATGGAGACCAGTGGAGGGATTGGAGGAGAGGGGTGGAGTACACTGAATGGAGACCAGTGGAGGGATTGGTAGAGAGGGGTGGAGGACACTGAATGGAGACCAGTGGAGGGATTGGAGGAGAGGGGTGGAGGACACTGAATGGAGACCAGTGAAAGGATTGGTAGAGAGGGGTGGAGTACACTGAATGGAGACCAGTGGAGGGATTGGAGGAGAGGGGTGGAGTACACTGAATGGAGACCAGTGGAGGGATTGGTAGAGAGGGGTGGAGGAGACTGAATGGAGGCCAGTGGAGGGATTGGTAGAGAGGGGTGGTGGACACTGAATGGAGATCAGTGGAGGGATTGGTAGAGAGGGGTGGAGGACACTGAATGGAGACCAGTGGAGGGATTGGTAGAGAGGGGTGGAGGACACTGAATGGAGACCAGTGGAGGGATTGGCAGAGAGGGGTGGAGGACACTGAATGGAGACCAGTGGAGGGATTGGCAGAGAGGGGTGGAGGACAGTGAATGGAGGTCAGTGGAGGGATTGGTAGAGAGGGGTGGAGGACACTGAATGGAGACCAGTGGAGGGATTGGTAGAGAGGGGTGGAGGACACTGAATGGAGACCAGTGGAGGGATTGGCAGAGAGGGGTGGAGGAGACTGAATGGAGGCCAGTGGAGGGATTGGTAGAGAGGGGTGGAGGACACTGAATGGAGATCAGTGGAGGGATTGGTAGAGAGGGGTGGAGGACACTGAATGGAGACCAGTGGAGGGATTGGTAGAGAGGGGTGGAGGACACTGAACGGAGACCAGTGGAGGGATTGGTAGAGAGGGGTGGAGGACACTGAATGGAGACCAGTGGAGGGATTGGTAGAGAGAGGTGGAGGACACTGAATGGAGGCCAGTGGAGGGATTGGTAGAGAGGGTTGGAGGACACTGAATGGAAACCAATGGATGGATTGGCAGAGAGGGGTAGCAGACGCTGAGCGGTTTGTAAGGTGGATGAGTCTGGCAGCAGCATTAATTATGGACTGAAGGGGGAGGAGTCTATTTAAAGGTAAGTCAATGAGGAGTGAGTTGCAGTAGTCGAGGCGAGAGATAACCAGGGAGTGAATCAGAAGCTTTGTGCTTTCATTGGTTAGAAAGGGACGTAGTTTAGAGATGTTGCGGAGGTTGAGGTTGAGCTTTGGAAAGTGATTGAATGTGGGGCTGAAAGGAGAGTTCAGAATTCAGGATAACACCTAGTACCCTGACATGGGGGGATGGGTGGATGGTTTTGCCATTGCTCTTGACAGAGAAGTCGGGGGAAGAGGCACGTGGGGGAGGAAATATATGCTCGGTTTTGGACAAGTTGAGTTTGAGGAAGTGGTGTGACATCCATACAGATATGTCGGTTAGTAAGTTAGTGATGCGTGAGGAGACTGATGGAGTGAGTTGAGGGGTGGAGAGATAGATTTGTGTGTCATCAGCATAGAAATGATATTGAAAGCCGTGAGAGGCTATCAGCTGACCCAGAGAAGAGGTGTAGATTGAAAATAAAAGAGGTCCAAGAACAGAACCTTGGGGGACCCCGACAGAGAAGGGAAGAGGAGAGGAGGAAGTAGAATTGTAAGTGACACTGAAGGTGCGTTGGGATAGGTAGGATGAGAGCCACTGAAGAGCACAGTCACGGAGACCGAGGGAGTAAAGTTTTTTGAGGAGGAGGGGGTGGTCAACCGTGTCAAAGGCAGCTGAAAGATCCAGAAGTAGGAGTACAGAATAGTGTCCGTTGGTTTTTGCAGTTAGTAGGTCATTTGTGAGTTTTAAAAGAGCAGTTTCTGTGGAGTGTTGAGGGCGAAATCCAGATTGAAGGGGATCAAGAAAGTTGTTTTTAATGAGGTGGTCACTCAGTCGGTTGTAAACCAGGCATTCAAGGAGTTTAGAGGAAAATGGGAGCAAGGAGATAGGGCGTAGGTTGTTAAGATTGGTGGGGTCCAAGGACGGCTTTTTGAGTATGGGGGTGATCAGTGTATGTTTTAGAGCATTGGGGAAGACGCCAGAAGTGAGGGAGAGATTGAAGATGTGGGTTAGAGAGTGTAGGATGGGGTCAGAGGGTGACCGTAGCATATGAGAGGGAATAGGGTCCAGGGGACAGGTGGTTAGGTGGGTGATAGAAAGGAGCTTAGCAACTTCATCTGTAGTAGCAGATTTGAATAGGGGGAGTGTCAGTTGTACCTGTTGACATGGGTTCTTAGCTGGGGGAGATACCTGTAGAGTGGAGATTTTATCACGGATTGTATCAATCTTGTTTTTGAAGTGATTAGCGATTTCCTGGGCAGTGAGTCAGTGGGTGGAGGCGGTGGAGGACAAAGTAGAGAGTTGAAGGTAGAGAAGAGTTTACGGGGATTGGATGAGAAGGTGTTAATAAGAGTTGTAAAATTTGTTTGTTTGGCAGTGTGGAGGAAAGAATAGTATTTTTGGAGGGCAGATTTGTATTGGTTGAAGTCTTTGAGAGACTTAGTCTTGTGCCACAGACGTTTAAGAGCGCGACTACGTTTTTTGAGAATTTTAGTGTCATCTGTTTGCCAGGGTTGTAGGGGTCGAGGCCTGATTCTGCGTGTAGTGAGGGGAGCGAGCTTGTCCAGGGTGGAGGACAGATTTATTGTAGATGGACGTGGCTTGGTTGGGGCAGGATAGGGGAGAGATTTTGTCATAGAGGTGGTCAGTAGCAGAATAGAGGAGAGAGGAGTTGAAGTTGCGAAAGTTTCTACTGGTGATGGTTAGGCGATTGGAGGGAAAGGTGGTGGAAGACAGGGGGAGAGAGAAACTAATAAGATGGTGGTCGGAGAGAGGAAAAGGATTGTTTGAGAAGTTGCATGGAGTGCATTGGTAGGAGAATACAAGGTCAAGGGTGTTGCCTTCAGAGTGAGTAGAAGCTTGTACCCATTGCTTCAGGTCAAATGAAGAGGTTAGACTAAGAAGTTTAGAAGTAGCAGGGGTGTTTGTATTAGCAGGGATGTTGAAATCACCGAGAAGGATTGTGGGAATTTCCGAAGAGAGAAAGTAGGGTAGCCAGGCAGAGAACTCATCAAGGAAAGTTGATAATGGTCCAGGGGGCCGGTAGATCACAGCAATTCTTAGGGAAGTAGGAGAGAATAGACGTATACAGTGGGCTTCGAATGATGAGAGGGAATAAGAGGAAGGAGGGTGAATAACCTGGAAGGTGCTCTGGGGGGATAGGAGGAATCCCACTCCACCTCCCTTGCGTCCATTAGGCCTAGGGGAGTGAGTCCAGTGAAGGCCACCCTGGGAGAGGGAAGCAGGAGAAGGGGTGTCAGATTCGTGGAGCCAGGTTTCGGTGAGAGCAAGTAGATTAAAGGAATTAGTGACAAAGAGGTCATGAATAGCAGTGAGTTTGTTGCAGACAGAGCGGGCGTTCCAGAGGGCGCAGGAGAGAGGGAGGCTGGTGTTGGAAAGAAGAGGAATGGAGACTAGATTGTGTAGATTGCGAGAGGATGTAGGGTGATGGTGATGGGTGTGTTGGGCACAGTTAAATAAGGGAGGCCCAGGGTTTGGGGAAATATCTCCAGCGATTAGGAGAAGCAGAAGAGTGAGGGAGGTAATATGAGAATATGATTTGTATGAGGGGACATGTTTCACTATCCTGGGGGGTATGTTAGCAAGTGGGCTTAGAGTTAGGAAGAGGTGATGAGTGCAGTAATAGGGGGAGGGGAGAAGTGAGGGTGATATGTACAGATTGTGGGGTGGAGAAGAGGGGCGAAGAAAAGAGAGTTTGAGGAGAGAGGCAGCAATTGTGAAGAGGAGGAGAGGTAAAGAGAGCATGTTTCCGAGAGGAAGGAGAGATCATTTGGAGATGAGGCCATCTGCTGTCTGCTGTGGTTTGCTTCGCTGAAGTGAAAGAGCAAAAGTGCCACTTCTTTGGAAGAACCCCCTGTGATAAGGACAATAAGGAGGATGAGGAGGAGAGGTGACAATAAGGAGGATGAGGAGAAGAGGTGACAATAAGGAGGATGAGGAGGAGAGATGACAATAAGGAGGATGAGGAGGAGAGGTGACAATAAGGACGGTGAGGAGGAGAGGTGACAATAAGGAGGATGAGGAGGAGAGGTGACAATAAGGAGGATGAGGAGGAGAGGTGACAATAAGGAGGATGAGGAGGAGAGGTTTTGATTAGGAGGATGAGGAGGAGAGGTGACAATAAGGAGGATGAGGAGGAGAGGTGTTGATAAGGAGGATGAGGAGGAAAGGTGATAATAAGGAGGGTGAGGAGGAGAGGTGACAATAAGGATGGTGAGGAGGAGAGGTGACAATAAGGAGGGTGAGGAGGAGAGGTGACAATAAGGAGGATGAGGAGGAGAGGTTTTGATAAGGAGGATGAGGAGGAGAGGTGTTGATAAGGAGGATGAGGAGGAGAGGTGACAATAAGGAGGGTGAGGAGGAGAGGTGACAATAAGGAGGATGAGGAGGAGAGGTGACAATAAGAAGGGTGAGGAGGAGAGGTGGCAATAAGGAGGATGAGGAGGAGTGGTGACAATAAGGAGGATGAGGAGGAGAGGTGACAATAAGGAGGATGAGGAGGAGAGGTGACAATAAGGAGGGTGAGGAGGAGAGGTGACAATAAGGAGGGTGAGGAGGAGAGGTGACAATAAGGAGGATGAGGAGGAGAGGTGACAATAAGGAGGATGAGGAGGAGAGGTGACAATAAGGGGGATGAGGAGGAGAGGTGACAATAAGGAGGATGAGGAGCAGAGGTGACAATAAGGAGGATGAGGAGGAGAGGTGACACTAAGGGGGGTGAGGAGGAGAGGTGACAATAAGGAGTATGAGGAGGAGAGGTGACAATAAGGAGTATGAGGAGGAGAGGTGACAATAAGGGGGATGAGGAGGAGAAGTGACAATAAGGAGGATGAGGAGGAGAGGTGACAATAGGGAGGATGAGGAGGAGAGGTGACAATAAGGAGGATGAGGAGGAGAGGTGACAATAGGGAGGATGAGGAGGAGAGATGACAATAAGAAAGATGGGGAAAAGAGAGGGGGATAAGGAGGATGAGGAGGAGAGGTCACCATAGGGAGGATGAGGAGGAGAAGTGACAAAAAGAAAGATGGGGAAGAGAGAGGGGGATAAGGAGGATGAAAAGGATGAGGAGGAGGGAGGCAAATAAAAAGGATGAGAAGAATGAGAAGAAGAGAAATGGAGGATGAGGAGGAGAGAGGAGATGAGCTAAGGATAAGGAGTTTGAGGAGTAGAAAAGGGAATATGGAGGATGAGGAGCGAGGAGGGTGAGAAGTGGAGGAGGGTGAGAAGTGGAGGAGGGTGAGAAGTGGAGGAGGGGGCTATCACAGCGATCGCTCAGTAAAACCCACAAAATAAGAGCCAATCTGGGATTGGGTCGGGGTCAGGAACGAAGTTCACATTCGGGGTGAAAGGTCAGGGTGATTTTCGGTGGGGTGAAGTGTGTTGTTTCTTGGCGGTGCGTTGGGTACAAACTCCAAATAACACCCACAGAGGAGAAATCACCACAAACATCAAGAGGAGGAGAAGTTCTCTGTTTCTGGTGGTCAATCCTGGTAATGAGAAGAAATATACAGATAACGTGCCAAAGAACCACACCAGGAGTATAGACCATGGAGGCCGCAATCAGGGGGGAAGGGTTAGCAGATGATTCTGAGATTCTGGGTGACCCTGAGATTTGGAGTCACTTTGAGATTCAGGATGACTCTGAGATTTGGGGGTGACTCTGAGATTTGGGGGTGACCTTTAGACTTGGAGTCACTGTGAGATTCAGGATGACTCTGAGATTTGGGGGTGACTCTGAGATTTGGGGGTGATCCTTAGACTTGGAGTCACTTTGAGATTCAGGATGACTCTGAGATTTGGGGGTGACTCTGAGATTTGGGGGTGATCCTTAGACTTGGAGTCACTTTGAGATTCAGGATGACTCTGAGATTTGGGGGTGACCTTTAGACTTGGAGTCACTCTGAGGTTGGGGATACTCCTGGACCCCCCTGGAATGGTCCTGGATGATGCCGCACTGTGATTGGAGTATTTCTGGCGGGATGTTTTGCTGTCACCTATGGAGACTCACTGCACCATTCTGTCACCTTTCAGCCTTCTGTGGAGAGAGACGCCGGGCCGCCATGTTTCTTCTGGGATGTGTCCTCCTCGGGACGTTCATCAGTGCAGGTAACACATCACCAATACAAATCATTTTATATTTCTGAGGGACAACCAATCATCACCGTATTGTATGTAATATAATTATCTCCTATGATCGTCAGCGCCATCTAGTGGCCACAATGTAGATTTGTTTTGTTATTTGATTGAGGCATTTCAGGAAAATACCACATTATGCCCACTAGATGGAGCTGACGATCATAGGAAATAATACAGGTAAAGCTTCTCCATTCAGTCATTATCTGCTCAGATATTCTTCTGCTGGACCACGTCAGTTCATGTAGTCTTTGGCCTCTGATTGGACGTCAGGCCAGATGGGCGGATTCTTCCAGTCTCAGTCACTTCTGCTGGGTGAACACTCACCAACATTCAAGCTCGGGTCCCCAGGACATAGCTCCCCCCACCTTCCGTCTCAGGCCCACCCACTTACTAGAATAGTCCACCCAAACCCCGCCTCTAATTATATGCATGGTCTGCCCACTCCCCGCCCCCACTCCCTATAATGATTGCCTTGTTGGGTTGGACCTCCAAATGGGGGTGAGGCTGAGATCCCGGGACACGGCACCATCGGGACTGAGGTCTAAGATACGGGACAGTCCCAGCCAATTCAGGACTATCTGATATTTCTTCCTGTTATCGACTGAGCACCCAGAGAATGGAACTATAAGAAAATAGGTTACTTATGGGACAGGAGCTGGGCCAGCACAGACACTCCTAGAAAAGGAGAGGGCAATGACATAAAAGGATAGAGGAGCTGGGCCAGCACAGACACTCCCAGAAGAGAAGAAGGCAATGACATAGAAGGATAGAGAAGCTGGAGAGTCAGATGACTGAGCTGTGCTGTGTGGCAGAGCAGTGTAATATCAGGACTGGATGAACAGATATGATCTGTATTATACTGAGCGTATGGTGTAATCTCTTCTTTTTCTCGTCCAATCAGATGGAAGAGGTACGATCCGCGCCCACATTGGTCAGAGGGCAGACCTCCAATGTGTGACTCCTCCCACCATCATCTCAAATTGGCACCGCCTATATGTGCAGAGACCTGTCACTGTCAAGGACGCATCCCCATTGGTCGTCTTCGCCTTCTCTGAGGGGAGGGAGGAGCTCCAGTACCAGGATGGAAGGTTCCGGAACCGGACCCGGTTTTATCTCCAGAACCTCACCTTGTCCCTCTCTGATGTCAGTCCGGAGGATGAAGGACAATATGACTGCAAGATCTTTAGATGGACCACATCCGGGTCCCAGCTGACGTACGAGGAACATCTCACACTCAATGTCTGGGGTACGAGGTGCAGGGGTTGTCCTCTCTGGGAGGTGCAGGGATTGTCCTCTCTGGGAGGTGCAGGGGTTGTCCTCTCTGGGAGGTGCAGGGCTTGTCCTCTCTGGGAGGTGCAGGGGTTGTCCTCTCTGGGAGGTGCAGGGGTTGTCCTCTCTGGGAAGTGCAGGGGTTGTCCTCTCTGGGAAGTGCAGGGGTTGTCCTCTCTGGGAGGTGCAGGGGTTGTCCTCTCTGGGAGGTGCAGGGATTGTCCTCTCTGGGAGGTGCAGGGGTTGTCCTCTCTGGGAAGTGCAGGGATTGTCCTCTCTGGGAGGTGCAGGGGTTGTCCTCTCTGGGAGGTGCAGGCGTTGTCCTCTCTGGGAAGTGCAGGGGTTGTCCTCTCTGGGAGGTGCAGGGGTTGTCCTCTCTGGGAGGTGCAGGGGTTGTCCTCTCTGGGAGGTGCAGAGGTTGTCCTCTCTGGGAGGTGCAGGCGTTGTCCTCTCTGGGAAGTGCAGGGGTTGTCCTCTCTGGGAGGTGCAGGGGTTGTCCTCTCTGGGAGGTGCAGGGGTTGTCCTCTCTGGGAGGTGCAGGGGTTGTCCTCTCTGGGAGGTGCAGAGGTTGTCCTCTCTGGGAGGTGCATGGGTTGTCCTCTCTGGGAGGTGCAGAGGTTGTCCTCTCTGGGAGGTGCAGGGATTGTCCTCTCTGGGAAGTGCAGGGGTTGTCCTCTCTGGGAGGTGCATGGGTTGTCCTCTCTGGGAGGTGCAGAGGTTGTCCTCTCTGGGAGGTGCAGGGATTGTCCTCTCTGGGAGGTGCAGGGGTTGTCCTCTCTGGGAGGTGCAGAGGTTGTCCTCTCTGGGAGGTGCAGGGGATTGTCCTCTCTGGGAGGTGCAGGGGTTGTCCTCTCTGGAAGGTGCAGGGGTTGTCCTCGCTGGGAGGTGCAGGGGTTGTCCTCTCTGGGAGGTGCAGAGGTTGTCCTCTCTGGGAAGTGCAGGGGTTGTCCTCTCTGGGAGGTGCAGGGGTTGTCCTCTCTGGGAGGTGCAGAGGTTGTCCTCTCTGGGAGGTGCAGAGGTTGTCCTCTCTGGGAGGTGCAGAGGTTGTCCTCTCTGGGAGGTGCAGGGGATTGTCCTCTCTGGGAGGTGCAGGGGTTGTCCTCTCCGGGAGGTGCAGGGGTTGTCCTCTCTGGGAGGTGCAGGAGTTGTCCTCTCTGGGAGGTGCAGGGATTGTCCTCTCTGGGAGGTGCAGGGATTGTCCTCTCTGGGAAGTGCAGGGGTTGTCCTCCCTGGGAAGTGCAGGGGTTGTCCTCTCTGGGAAGTGCAGGGGTTGTTCTCTCTGGGAGGTGCAGGAGTTGTCCTCTCTGGGAGGTGCAGGGATTGTCCTCTCTGGGAGGTGCATGGGTTGTCCTCTCTGGGAGGTGCAGGAGTTGTCCTCTCTGGGAGGTGCAGGGATTGTCCTCTCTGGGAGGTGCATGGGTTGTCCTCTCTGGGAGGTGCAGGAGTTGTCCTCTCTGGGAGGTGCAGGAGTTGTCCTCTCTGGGAGGTGCAGGGGTTGTCCTCTCTGGGAAGTGCAGGGGTTGTTCTCTCTGGGAGGTGCAGGGGTTGTCCTCTCTGGGAGGTGCAGGGGTTGTCCTCTCTGGGAAGTGCAGGGGTTGTTCTCTCTGGGAGGTGCAGGAGTTGTCCTCTCTGGGAGGTGCAGGGATTGTCCTCTCTGGGAGGTGCATGGGTTGTCCTCTCTGGGAGGTGCAGGGGTTGTCCTCTCTGGGAAGTGCAGGGGTTGTCCTCTCTGGGGGGTGCAGGGGTTGTCCTCTCTGCGAGGTGCAGGGGTTGTCCTCTCTGGGAGGTGCAGGAGTTGTCCTCTCTGGGAGGTGCAGGGATTGTCCTCTCTGGGAGGTGCAGGGGTTGTCCTCTCTGGGAGGTGCAGGGGTTGTCCTCTCTGGGAGGTGCAGAGGTTGTCCTCTCTGGGAGGTGCAGGGGATTGTCCTCTCTGGGAGGTGCAGGGGTTGTCCTCTCTGGGAGGTGCAGGGGTTGTCCTCTCTGGGAGGTGCAGGGGTTGTCCTCTCTGGGAGGTGCAGAGGTTGTCCTCTCTGGGAAGTGCAGGGGTTGTCCTCCCTGGGAAGTGCAGGGGTTGTCCTCCCTGGGAAGTGCAGGGGTTGTCCTCCCTGGGAAGTGCAGGGGTTGTTCTCTCTGGGAGGTGCAGGAATTGTCCTCTCTGGGAGGTGCAGGGATTGTCCTCTCTGGGAGGTGCATGGGTTGTCCTCTCTGGGAGGTGCAGGAGTTGTCCTCTCTGGGAGGTGCAGGAGTTGTCCTCTCTGGGAGGTGCAGGAGTTGTCCTCTCTGGGAGGTGCAGGGGTTGTCCTCTCTGGGAAGTGCAGGGGTTGTTCTCTCTGGGAGGTGCAGGGATTGTCCTCTCTGGGAAGTGCAGGGATTGTCCTCTCTGGGAGGTGCATGGGTTGTCCTCTCTGGGAGGTGCAGGGGTTATCCTCTCTGAGAAGTGCAGGGGTTGTCCTCTCTGGGAGGTGCAGGGGTTGTCCTCTCTGGGAGGTGCAGGGGTTGTCCTCTCTGGGAGGTGCAGGGATTGTCCTCTCTGGGAGGTGCAGGGGTTGTCCTCTCTGGGAGGTGCAGGGGTTATCCTCTCTGGGAAGTGCAGGGGTTGTCCTCTCTGGGAAGTGCAGGGGTTGTTCTCTCTCGGAAGTGCAGGGGTTGTCCTCTCTGGGAGGTGCAGGGGTTATCCTCTCTGGGAAGTGCAGGGGTTGTCCTCTCTGGGAAGTGCAGGGGTTGTCCTCTCTGGGAGGTGCAGGGGTTATCCTCTCTGGGAAGTGCAGGGGTTGTCCTCTCTGGGAGGTGCAGGGGTTGTCCTCTCTGGGAAGTGCAGGGGTTGTCCTCTCTGGGAGGTGCAGGGGTTGTCCTCTCTGGGAGGTGCAGGGGTTATCCTCTCTGGGAAGTGCAGAGGTTGTCCTCTCTGGGAGGTGCAGGGGTTGTCCTCTCTGGGAAGTGCAGGGGTTGTCCTCTCTGGGAAGTGCAGGGGTTGTCCTCTCTGGGAGGTGCAGGGGTTGTCCTCTCTGGGAGGTGCAGGGGTTGTCCTCTCTGGGAAGTGCAGGGGTTATCCTCTCTGGGAAGTGCAGGGGTTGTCCTCTCTGGGAGGTGCAGGGGTTGTCCTCTCTGGGAAGTGCAGGGGTTGTCCTCTCTGGGAGGTGCAGGGGTTGTCCTCTCTGGGAGGTGCAGGGATTGTCCTCTCTGGGAGGTGCAGGGGTTGTCCTCTCTGGGAGTTGCAGGGGTTGTTCTCTCTCGGAAGTGCAGGGGTTGTTCTCTCTCGGAAGTGCAGGGGTTATCCTCTCTGGGAAGTGCAGGGGTTGTCCTCTCTGGGAAGTGCAGGGGTTGTCCTCTCTGGGAGGTGCAGGGGTTGTCCTCTCTGGGAGGTGCAGGGGTTGTCCTCTCTGGGAGGTGCAGGGGTTGTCCTCTCTGGGAGGTGCAGAGGTTGTCCTCTCTGGGAAGTGCAGGGGTTGTCCTCTCTGGGAGGTGCAGGGGTTGTCCTCTCTGGGAGGTGCAGGGGTTGTCCTCTCTGCGAGGTGCAGGGGTTGTCCTCTCTGGGAGATGCAGGGAATATATGGTGAGGTGGAGGGTATGGGGGGGCGTATATGGTGAGGTGGGGTGGTTGGGGGATATATGGTGAGGTGGGGGGTATGGGGGGGCGTATATGGTGAGGTGGGGGGTATGGGGGGGCATATATGGTGAGGTGGGGGGGTTGGGGGATATATGGTGAGGTGGGGGTGTATATGGTGAGGTGGGGGGGTTGGGGGGTATATGGTGAGGTGGGGGTATTTGGGGGGTATATGGTGAGGTTGGGGGTTTATTGTGAGGTGGGGGGATTGGGGGATATATGGTGAGGTGGGGGGTATGGGGGGCGTATATGGTGAGGTGGGGTGGTTGGGGGTATATGGTGAGGTGGGGGGGTTGGGGGATATATGGTGAGGTGGGGGTGTATATGGTGAGGTGGGGGGGTTGGGGGGGAATATGGTGAGGTGGGGGGTATATGGTGAGGTGGGGGGGTTGGGGGTATATAGTGAGGTGGGGGGTATGGGGGGTGGATATGGTGAGGTGGGGGGGTAGTTGGGGGATATATAGTGAGGTGGGGGTGTATATGGTGAGGTGGGGTATGGGGGGGCGTATATGGTGAGGTGGGGGGGGTAAATGGTGAGGTGGGGGTTGGGGGATATATAGTGAGGTGGGGGGTATGGGGGGCGTATATGGTGAGGTGGGGGGGTTGGGGGTATATGGTGAGGTGGGGGGGTTGGGGGGTATATGGTGAGGTGGGGGGGTTGGGGGGTATATGGTGAGGTTGGGGGTATATTGTGAGAAGGGGGGGTTGGGGAATATATGGTGAGGTGGGGGGCGTATATGGTGAGGTGGGGTGGTTGGGGGATATATGGTGAGGTGGGGGGTATGGGGGGGCGTATATGGTGAGGTGGGGGGTATGGGGGGGCATATATGATGAGGTGGGGGGGTTGGGGGATATATGGTGAGGTGGGGGTGTATATGGTGAGGTGGGGGGGTTGGGGGGTATATGGTGAGGTGGGGGTATTTGGGGGGGTATATGGTGAGGTTGGGGGTTTATTGTGAGGTGGGGGGGTTGGGGGATATATGGTGAGGTGGGGGGTATGGGGGGGGCGTATATGGTGAGGTGGGGTGGTTGGGGGTATATGGTGAGGTGGGGGGGGTTGGGGGATATATGGTGAGGTGGGGGTGTATATGGTGAGGTGGGGGGGTTGGGGGGGGAATATGGTGAGGTGGGGGGTATATGGTGAGGTGGGGGGTATGGGGGGCGGATATGGTGAGGTGGGGGTGTATATGGTGAGGTGGGGGGTTGGGGGGGGAATATGGTGAGGTGGGGGGTATATGGTGAGGTGGGGGGTATGGGGGGCGGATATGGTGAGGTGGGGGGGTAGTTGGGGAATTATATGGTGACGGTTCTATGAGGTTTTTTTACTCTTTTTTTTCAGCCAATTATCAGCAGCCGCAGATCAGCCTGGCCAGGATTGGCTCTGGGGAAGACGCTGTGCTCACATGCTCCGCCCAGGGCGGTTATCCCAGGGGGTACATCGAGTGGAAATTGCCCCCCACTGTGGCAGATGTTGGGAACATTAGTGAGATTTGGGCTGAACGTCACCCCCACACTCAGCTGTACAACGTGTCGGGGCGATTGAACATCAGCTCATCCCTGGAGGGCTCCGCCTCCTGCTGTGTGGGAACCTCGGAGGCGGAGCATTGCAGCGACTCGCTCAGTAAGTCGGGTGGAGGAGGGGCAGTTCTGTTCCGGGGATCAGGTGGGTGTATAACGTCTCTTTCTGTCTCCCCAGAACTTACAGCGCCATCCGGAGTGCGGGGACAGCGGGAAGGGGTGCCTGTCTGTATAATTCTGGTGCTGTCAATCCTAGTCTGGGGCAGATAGACTCAGCTGTGAGTATAAGGGGTGGGGGTGGGGGGGTCAGCGGGGCAATTCCTAAGGGTGGGGGGGCATTGTTGATACTTTAATAATCGTTTTCTCTGTCAGGTGGGACCATGTGATGTCATCTGCTGATCATGTGACCTCTGAGAGGTCGTTTAACTCCGATCTGAACCCATTTTCCGGTTCCTCATTGGGCGATGCGGAATATTAGACCGCCCATTCCACCGACAAATCCACTACAGACAGCTTCTGAATGTGCAGAACCTTCTAGAATGTATTCAACCAGCCTGTGACTCCGCCCAGAAATGTGAAAAGAACCTAAATATGATTTCTGAAGGCACTTTGATCCAGACTGGACTGACTGCTTCCTGAACTCTATGTATATTTATTATTCACCACCCTGGGGCAATGTGAGTGCCTCCCCTGGGGGAGATTCAGGAATGTAATGAGTAATCGCTGATCTCCTCTGTCCACACCGGGAACTGACCGGAGATCAGGGATCCCTACACCGGTCTCCACCTTCTGTATGGTACACCTGGCCACCAGAGGTGGGACTGCTGACCACAGCAACATGGTCAGCCCCGGCTTTACCTCTCAGGGTGTCTGAGGAAAGAATCAAAAGCCACAATCTTCTCTCTTCACCATAAAACTTCCATTGTGTCTGAGAATGGCACACCTGGACCTCTTTAAGAGGCTTTAGATAGACTCGGGACCATCTAGTGAGGGGTGGACTCCTAGGCCAAAACTTCACCATCACAGGTAAAGGTAGCATGTGGTAGAGATAAAGTAGACAGACGTCTCTTGGGACCATCACTGGCCACCTGCTGCTGCATTACCTACAGGTGGTGTGACAAACAGGCTGGGGTAATAAACGGGGATTTATGTGTCCCCCCAGGTAGGGACTGTTTGTCAGATGGGGGGGTAAACCAGAGGCTGAAAATTAATAGCCACCCTTTGCACACCTTCCTCTAACCTTCATATTAGAAAACAAATCATGAGCTTAGCTTCTCAAATGTGGCTAAACCTCTGCAGTCTGGGGCTGTGATTAGCTCCTGAGATGTTGCTCATCCTCTGCAGCCCGGGGCTGAGCTTAGCTTCTGAGATGTGGCTCATCCTCTGCGGCCCGGGGCTTTGCTTAGCTCCTCAGATGAGACTAAACCTCTACAGCCCAGTGCTGGGCTTAGCTCCTCAGATGTGGCTCAACCTCTACAGCCCAGTGCTGGGCTTAGCTCCTCAGATGTGGCTCAACCTCTGCAGCCCAGGGTTGAGCTTAGCTCCTGAGATGTGGCTCAACCTCTGCAGCCCCGTGCTGGGCTTAGCTCCTCAGATGTGGCTCATCCTCTACAGCCCGGGGCTGGACTTAGTTCCTCAGATGTAACTCAACCTCTGCAGCCCGGTGCTGGGCTTAGCTCCCCAGATGTGGCCAAACCTCTGCAGCCCGGTGCTGGGCTTAGCTCCTCAGATGTGCCTTATCCTCTGCAGCCCGGTGATGGGCTTAGCTCCTCAGATGTGGCTTATCCTCTGCTGCCCGGTGCTAGGCTTAGCTCCTCAGATGTGGCTCATCCTTTACAGTCCATTGCTGTGCTTAGCTCCTCAGATGTGGTCAAACCTCTGCAGCCCGGTGCTGGGCTTAGCTCCTCAGATGTGCCTTATCCTCTGCAGCCCGTGCTGGGTTTAGCTCCTCAGATGTGGCTTATCCTCTGCTGCCCGGTGCTAGGCTTAGCTCCTCAGATGTGGCTCATCCTTTACAGTCCATTGCTGTGCTTAGCTCCTCAGATGTGGCTCATCCTCTGCAGCCCGGTGCTGGGCCTAGCTCCTCAGATGAGGCTCAACCTCTGCAGCCTGGTGCTGGGCTCAGATAGGTCCTCAGATATTGGCTCTATGTCTGAAGCCCAGTCCTGGCCTAGACAGGTCCGCATGTATGGCTCTGTGTCTTGAGCCTGTCTCTGTCACAACCCCGCTAAAATCAAAACAGCATTTTTTCCGTTCAATCTGCAGGCTGAATGAAAAAAAACCATCTCATTCCCCTAATTACGGTGTATGGAGGAGTCAACCCTGTTGTACTGTTGAGTACTGATGGTAGGGTGATTTCCCCGCCAACAGAATACAATAATCAGAATTGCTAACTATAGCTAGTGGCACCGATTGTTGAGGAAAAACCTGACAGGTTGATCTGTAGATCAACTTCTGTACAACTGAGGTAGGAGAATAACAGTACTGACTGCTGTGCAATGAACTCTGGTATGCAAGTTTTTTATTTCATTCTTCTAGCTATCAAGAATGAACACTCCTGGCCCGACTCGTGTCTACACGCCAGAGTGTTCCTTACAGGAAATTCATTATACATATAACTCTATCACATTACGTCACAAGCACACAGATGATACATTTCCTTTACAAAATATTCTGTCCCTTCACCTACTTCTACTAATGCAAAGCAGTTCACCAAAGCATATAGTTTCACAAGTATTGCACAAGCCTTGCCTCTGCGGTTACTTCCTTAATCAGCTGACTGGCCTTTGACACATCCTGGACAGGAAAAGTGTGCTAAGCTAGACACAGATCGTTTTGCTAAAAAGGGGGAAGTGTTCATTTGCCAATCCACAGCCTGTCACGTACAAAATGTTCTTAGCATAGTAAATAGCTTTTTAGCTGGGATTCTAAATCAGCCCTTCTATACACATAATCATGGCCATATAATCTGATCCCCATTCCTACTTCATTCCCCCCTTTGATCATAATCATAGCGATTAATATGAGCGAGATTAAGCATCACTAAATAGCATACAAGTCTGCTTTCTAATGGATCAGAGCTCAATGTGACTGAGAAATTTTTTTTTAGTCTTGGGGGGTTAATGGCTGGTATTTCCACATAGCCATAATATGGGTCGCAGCCTTTCTTTCTACGGTGGCCTCAATGAAACTCTGGATCATTCTAGTCCCAAGGGGAATCAGACAGGGCAGCAGCAGACATGCTATGAGTATTATTACAACGATCCCCAATATAGCCTTTACCCCATATACACTGGGAAAACCCCAATCTCCGAACCAGCTACCAGCATTGAGACCATCCCATGTTGGTTCCTCCACACACATAGCAATCTGTGACTTGTAAATTGTCAGCCACACTTTCTGCTAATTCAATGAACAGGTTCTTTGTGCTAGGGGGCACTTCCATACCAGTGGCTAGCTCTTCATATAAAGAATGAAATAACTGATGATTAACACTCTTTGTTAGTTCAGTTTCTAGTGAGACATACACAATTGTACCGGGGTCTGATCCTTTACCATAAATATGAACTCCAAACTTATTTCCCCATTGTGCTAAAAACTGGACAGGGTTATGTATGGTGAAATTCACAGGGGTGCAACTTCCCACTGTGCAACTGGATGAACCAGTTAAAGATTGTAGAATGGCATCCTGATTTTTCATTCCCCATGTTCCCCAGGCAGCACACCTCCAGTTGGGGCAGTAATTCCATTCCTCTCCTGCACAGCTAGGTCCCAGTTTCCCTGAACAGATGTACCTATCATTTCTCAAATACTCTCTCTCCCATTCCAATCCCCCACACCCTCCCCTTGGGAAGTGGTTGAGGTTGATGGCAGCACACACATCAAAGATTAGGCTTGCTGCAGTGCTGGGGTCAGTGATCAATGTTCGGTTTATCAGCCTACCGGTGGAACTAAAGCTCCGAACGGTTAGCCAGGTTTTATAGGGTGCATAAGTGGGGTCATAACAGGTTATCTGATTTTCAAAGGAGCACATTGAATAGGTAGTCCCATTATGTATGCAAGTACCAGTCTCTGTGCCCTTGCATTGATAATGAGAGTGCCACAATAACATCTTGGTAGTTACGGATCCTACTCTGGTAGTCTTTATACAAGGGTCACATGAGATACTCTCCCCCCCTGTTAAACTGGTCAGTATCACTATTATGACTATCAACAGTCTCATTATAACGATCTTAGTAAACATTACACCGATGAATATCCTCAAGCTTCAGCTTGTGCGTAGACCAACCAGCGTCCGGGCTGTGGTTGGAGCAGAGCTTAGTAGATATCCTTTATCTTCCGCCGTGCGTTGAGCCAGCAGCTTCCAGGGGTGTGCTGGCCGCAGGGCTGCAGTCTTTCTATCTTCTGCCGTGCGTAAATTCAGCAGCTTCCAGGGGTGTGCTGAACACAGGGCTGGAGTTCTTCCTTCTGATTTCTCTGGTCAATCTCAGTCTCAAAGGATCTTGGGGGTCTACTGTACTGTGCCAGGAGTCTGTGAGGTCAGCAGCTCGCTTTACCCTGGAGTGGTGTATCCAGGGTGTCACCTCGGCTACCTTAATGGCTGTTGGGGTAGATAGCAGAACAATATAAGGACCTCTCCATTTTGGCCCTAGTGGGGTTATGTTCCACTCCTTTACCCACACTGTATCTCCTGGTTTAAAGGGGTGTACTGGGTTCGACAAGCTTATGGGAAGTTTCTCCTGAACCCATTTCCCTATGTCCTGCATACTTTCCCCAAGTTTCTGTATCAGTTCATGGTTAACTACCCCTCCTATCTGATGCAAGTCTCCTCTTATCCCTCTAATGATAGGTGGGGGCCTACCATACAGTACCTCAAAAGGGGACAGATTTGTCCTCTTTGTTGGGGTACTCCGAATTCTCAGTAAAGCAATGGGCAACATCAAGGTCCACTCCATTTGGGTTTCCTGACAGAGCTTAGCCAGTTGTGACTTGAGTGTGCGGTTCATCCGTTCAACTTTTCCAGAGCTTTGGGGCCTATATGCGGTGTGTAATTTCCAAGTAATCTTAGGTGCCGTTGCTAATTCCTGGAGACACTTGTGGACAAAGTCAGGGCCATTGTCTGGGCCTATATCTGGGGATAAACACCTTTTACAAAACTGCTTCCGTCAGTAAAGTACTCAACGTTTGGATTTTCCAAGGGGCTGTCTTTCAAGTCTGGTCGGCTTACATATCCAATACCCGGAGACTGTCATGAGTTAGGGGTTCTTGTGAGGTGGGGAGCAGAGTGGCTGGGTTCAAAGGGTTTACAGTCTCTAAGTGGATACGAGGATTTTCACACAGCATAGCTTGATATTTAACCATTCGACTGTTCGTAAACCAGTGATTTCCCTTGTAATCCATTAATTCCTGTACTTGGTGTGGGACTCGGACATAAGTCTCCTGACCTAAGGACAACTTGTCAGCTTTGACCACAAGGAGGGCTGTTGCTGCGATAGCCCGCAGGCAGGATGGCCATCCCTGAGCTACAGTGTCCAGTTGTTTTGAAAGGTATGCTACAGGGCGCTGCCAAGACCCAGAGTACTGTGCCAGGACTCCTACTGCTATTCCTTGTTTTTCACTGACATACAAATAGAAGACTTTTTGGCTATCTGGCAAGCCTAGCGCAAGAGTCTGCATTAGGGAGACCTTAATGTCTTGGAACGCTCTGTTTTGCTGTTCTCCCCATTTGAAAGGTTCCTTTTCTCCCCCCTTTGTGGATTCATAGAGGGGTCTGGCTTTTGTGGCAAAGTCCGGTATCCAGATTCGGCAAAATCCTGCCGCCCCCAGGAATTCACGTACTTGCCGTCTGGTTGTTGGGGTAGGAATCTGACAAACAGCTTCTTTCCTGCCTTCTCCCAATTGTCTCTGTCCTTGAGATACTCTGAATCCCAGGTACTTTACAGTCTCTTGACATAACTGCGCCTTTCTCCGGGACACCTTATAACCTGCCTCCCACAGTAATTGTAACAGTTCATTTGTGGCTTGAAGGCACTCTTCTCTATTCTTGGCGGCGATCAATAGATCATCCACATACTGGAGTAAGACTCTATTCTCAGGGTCAGACTTAAAAGACTTCAGGTCTTGGGTCAGGGCAGTTCCAAATAATGTGGGGGAATTTTTGAATCCCTGGGGTAAACGCGTCCATGTCAGTTGTCCCTTTCCTCCCGTCTCTGGATCCTCCCACTGGAAAGCAAAAATACGCTGGGATTGTTCTGCCACTCTGAGACAGAAGAAAGCATCTTTTAGGTCCAGGACTGTGAAATAGGTGGCCTCCCCCGGTATTAATCCCAATAGGTTGTAAGGGTTCGGGACCGCTGGGTGGATGGTCATAACAGCCTGATTGACCGCTCGGAGGTCCTGAACAGGACGATAGTCTGCTGTTCCATGTTTTTGTATTGGGAGTAGAGGTGTATTCCAAGGAGACTGACAGGGTTTTAGAATTCCAAAGTGCAAGAATTTGTTTAAATACTTTTGTATTCCTATTAGGGCTTTTCGAGGGACTGGGTATTGTTTCAGGCTGACTGGAGCAGCTCCTGGTTTTAATTCAATAAGTATTGGGGGGATGTGTCTGGCTAATCCAGGTGGGTTACCTTCTGCCCATACTCCCGGAAGGTTCTGTAGTCCCCTAGGGGTAGGAAACGGTTCTTCTGAGAGAGCAAACATTCTCCATTCCTCCTCCTTCGGTATGCTGAGGACCATAATACGGGCTTCAGAGGGATGGGGCAATTTCAGGATAGCCTGACCGTCAGATTGGAAGTATATGTGTGCTCTGAGTTTAGCAAGTAAGTCTCTGCCCAACAAGGGAATAGGACAATCCGGCATGTATAGAAATTGATGTTGGACCTGGTGCCCTCCCAAACTACAAAGTCTTTCTGTTAGGAAGGGTCTTTTTACTTTATTTCCCGTGGCTCCAATAACGGTAATCTGTTTGTCGGAGAGGGGGGCTATTTGTTGGGTCATTACACTGTGTTGGGCCCCGGTGTCAATCATAAAGGTGGTCTTGAAGCCCCCTACGTTTGCGGTCACTACTGGTTCTTGGGGGCCTAATGGTATGGGGCCCGATTGGCGTCAGTATTGTTCTTCATCGGGATACACTGAGCCTGCCAACCCCACAAAGTCGGTATCTTCCTGCCTGTTCCTCTCATAGCGTCCGTTTTGGACTTGTCCTTCCCGCGTTTCTCTTCTCGCTGTGTCTGGTCCCCTTCTCCCATATCCTTTTTGGGGGCATTCTTGCTTCCAGTGTCCCTCCTCTCTACAATATGCACACTGATTTCTTCCCAACCTCCGCACATGATCTCCTCTTTCCCCCTTGAAGCCTCCATTGGAGCGCTCCTTGTTTTTCTGAGCTTTTTCAGACAGCGCCTCAGCTAGTAATTCAACTTTCTTTTTCATTCTTCGGTCATCTTCTCGTCTTGTCTCTATGTCCCTATTCACAAACACTTTTGTAGCTATGTCCAACAATTGGGAAATGTTCATTCCTGCAAATCCCTCCTGTTTTTGCAATTTTCTTTTAATGTCTCTTGTAGACTGGCCGACAAATGCTGTATTTATCAGATTCTTGTTATCATCTGCCTCTGGGTCAAAGGGGGTATACAGTCTGAAAGCTTCGCACAGTCGCTCATAGAACTGTCCTGGACTTTCATTGGGTTGTTGGAGGACCTCACTAGTTTTAGAGAGATTAGTGGGTCTTTTGCCAGCTGACTTCATCCCCTCTATAATGGCTGTCCGGTAAAGGTGAAGTTTATCCATATCCCCTTTATCATTTGGGTCCCACTGGGGATCTGTTCGTGGATAATGGTCCCCAAGCCAGGCCGGTGGGTCCCATTGATTCTTCCCTAATTCTTCCATATATTTCTGCGCTGCTTGGTTAATTCTGTGTCTCTCCTCAGTATTAAAGAGGGTCAATAAAAGTTGCTGACAATCAGACCAAGTGGGGTTATGGGTCTGAATTATTGACCGAAGTAAATCTGTCATAGCTTGAGGTTTCTCAGAATAGGCAGGGTTATGAGTCTTCCAGTTCAGTAAATCTGTTGTGGTAAATGGGGTGTAAACTAGAGTCCGGCATCCCCCCCCCGCCTGTTCCCTTAGGGGCATTTGCAGAGGTATGTTGAAGGACGGGGCAAGAGTTCGGCCATTCATATCAGGATTTCTTGGAGTGGAAGTGGACACTTGATTAGGGAGCCCACTGGCTGCCACTGAGTTCCCTGTTCCTGTCCTGCTCACACTCAGAGTGTTACGGTCAGGAGTATATTTACTGAGATTCGGCATTGACATACTTGCTGAATCTGATGTAGGTGGACAACAACTTGGGTCTTCTTGTCTACTGGGTAGGGCGTTCGGACATGGTTCTAACCTGTCTCTATCTGAGGTCCTTTCCTCTACATACGGGGGAGGCAGATCTGTCTCTTCGGGTTGAGAATATATGTCTTTTGTTTGTTTTGTCAGTGGTACTACTCTTGTCCTAACTATAATTCTATACTGTTCCTCTTTCTGTGGCTTCTATCCACTGCAGGTCTTTGTCTCCCATTTGTCCAAAGGATGCACAATCATCCATACGGACTTTTTCTCCTAGCTGACTGACTGACTAACTGACTGAGGATTTATCCGAGAGATGCACAATCATCTGGACGGATATTCCTCCTGACTGGCTGACTGAGGATTTATTCGAGGGATGCACAATCACCCGAACGAACAGTCCTCCTGGAAGGTGCGTCTTGGTCATGTTTCTGTAAGTCTGACATAATATTCTCAAATAATCAGTCAATGGTCTCTAAGTCAAGGGTTCCCTGTGGGGGCCACCGCGCTCCATAGCAGGGCCAATCTTTCTCACACAATGTTATAAATTTCTCAGGGCTAAGTTTTTAAATTACAGTTCTTTAGAAAATCTCTTCTTAAAGTTGGAGATCATGGTTTGTAGAGGAAATTCAACACTATGTTTCCCACCCATTCTTATAACCTAACAGACACCAAGACAGACACAGAGGGTAGGGTAAATGATGAGAATTCAGTAAGGGGTCTGAATCCTCGACACAGGTAGGGACAATAGACAACGCTTCCCTCGGTCAGTGGCCTGGACGTGGTCTCCCAGCCAGGAACCGCACTTAAAAGAGGACACGGTCACTTCACCACAAAGTGATGTCTCATACACACATCAATCATACCAGACATTCCCACCCAAAAATTACTGACTGACTGAGGATTCGTCCGAAAGATGCACAATCATCTGAACGGACGTCTCTCTCGGAAGGTGATCAGGCTTCCCTTCTCTCGATCCGTCGAGAGGCTGGCTGGCTGTCTTACTGTTATCCAAAAACAAAAGTAAAAAGGCTCTCACCTGTTCCCGTTGGAGCTCCAGCTATCTACTTCTCGGATTCCCAGGTCCATTTGACGCTACGAAGGTCGTCCACAGCAGGCCACCAAATGGGACACAGCGCAGTCTCCTAGATAACAGTTCTAGAAGGCGCCTTTTGAGACTACGATATAGCCCACAGGGCTGGCCTCTCGGACCATTCCTTGTAGGTCTGGTGGAAAACAGTGCCACCTGCCTCAACAGGTCACACCGATATTCCCCCCTTACGGCCAATGCACCAAATGAGGTGGGAGAATAACAGTACTGACTGCTGTGCAATGAACTCTGGTATGCAAGTTTTTTATTTCATTCTTCTAGCTATCAAGAATGAACACTCCTGGCCCGACTCGTGTCTACACGCCAGAGTGTTCCTTACAGGAAATTCATTATACATATAACTCTATCACATTACGTCACAAGCACACAGATGATACATTTCCTTTACAAAATATTCTGTCCCTTCACCTACTTCTACTAATGCAAAGCAGTTCACCAAAGCATATAGTTTCACAAGTATTGCACAAGCCTTGCCTCTGCGGTTACTTCCTTAATCAGCTGACTGGCCTTTGACACATCCTGGACAGGAAAAGTGTGCTAAGCTAGACACAGATCGTTTTGCTAAAAAGGGGGAAGTGTTCATTTGCCAATCCACAGCCTGTCACGTACAAAATGTTCTTAGCATAGTAAATAGCTTTTTAGCTGGGATTCTAAATCAGCCCTTCTATACACATAATCATGGCCATATAATCTGATCCCCATTCCTACTTCACAACCAGCCTGCGCATACATGAATCAAAATTTGTCCAGTCCCTACTGAACCATCCAAATTTCGACCAGTGTATGGCTGCCCTAAGCCTGGCACCAGGCTGTAGCTGTTAAGCCATATATGAGGTCCCATCTAAGCCCAGCACCAGGCTGAAGCTGTTAAGCCATATATGAGTTCCCATCTATGCCCAGCACTAGGCTGCAACTGTTGAGCCATATATGAGGTCCCATCTAAACCCAGCACTAGGCTGTAGCTATTAAGCTCTATCTGATGAGCCAGTTAAGCCCAGCACTGGGACGCAGATGTTGAGCCATATCTGAGGACCAATCTAAGCCCAGCACTGGGATGCAGATATAGCGCAATTTTTGTTGAGCCTTATCTGAGCACCAAGCTGCATTTGTTGAGCCATATCTGAGGTCCCCTCTAAGCCCAGCACTGGTATGCAGATGTTAAGCCATATCTGAGGTCCCATGCAAGCCCAGCACAAGCCTGCAGATGTTAGGCCATATCTGAGATCCCGTCTAAGCCCAGCACCAGCCTGATGATGAGCCATATCTGAGGTCCCATCTAAGCATAGCACCAGCTTGATGATGAGCCATATCTGAGGTTCCATCTAAGCCCATCACCAGCCTGATGATGAGCCATATCTGAGGTTCCATATAAGCCCAGCACCAGCCCAATGATGAGCTATATCTGAGGTCCCATCTAAGCCCAGCACCAGCTTGATAATGAGCCATATAAGCCCACCAGCACTAGGCTGCAGCTGTTGAACCATATCTGAGGTCTCCTCTAATCTCAGTACCAAGCTGAAGATGTTAAACCATATCTGAAGTCCCATGTAAGCCCAGCACAAGGCTGCAGATGTTAGGCCACAGCTGAGGTCCCATCTAAGCCCAGCACCAGACTGATGATGAGCCGTATCTGAGGTACCATCTAAGCCAAGCATCAGCTTGATGATGAGCCATATAAGTCCAGCACTAGGCTGCAGATGATGAGCCATAACTGAGGCCTCCTCTAAGCTCAGCACCAGGCTGCAGATGATGAGACATATTTGAGGCCTTCTCTTATACCAATACCAGGCTGCAGATGTTGAGCCATATCTGAGGTCCCATCTAAGCCCAGCACCAGGCTGCAGACGTTGAGCCATATCTGAGGTCCCATCTAAGCCCAGCACCAGGCTGCAGACGTTGAGACATATCTGAGGTCCCATCTAAACCCAGCACCAGGCTGCAGACGTTGAGCCATATCTGAGGTCCCATCTAAGCCCAGCACCAGGCTGCAGACGTTAAGCCATATCTGAGGTCCCATCTAAGCCCAGCACCAGGCTGCAGACGGTGAGACATATCTGAGGTCCCATCTAAGCCCAGCACCAGGCTGCAGACGTTGAGCCATATTTGAGGTCCCATCTATACCCAGCACCAGGCTACAGACGTTGAGCCATATCTGAGTTCCCATCTAAACCCAGCACCAGGCTGCAGACATTGAGACATATCTGAGGTCCCATCTAAACCCAGCACCAGGCTGCAGACATTGAGCCATATCTGAGGTCCCATCTAAGCCCAGCACCAGGCTGCAGACATTGAGCCATATCTGAGGCCCCATCTAAACCCAGCACACTGTTATATTTATTGTGGCCAGTTGGGAACATTTTCTGTTAAATAAATTGTTATAATAAACCTTTATACTGACTGTTGTGTCTCCATCTGAGTTGTGGAGCTTCCGATTTCCCACAGGGGTCACTCTCAGCAAATTCCATTTACAGGTTATATAACTGGCAGCATGATCTCTGCATTTCAATAAAACTTTATTGTTCCAGAAAACATGAGCAAAAAGCCATGCTTGGGAGCCTCCTCCTCCCGCAGTGACCCGGGAAGGGGCTCATTCATAGACTGTCTACAATGTTAAAATGCGAAGATCATCGGTGTGTACAGCTGGTCATCTGCTGGGGGGAGTGTGGACCACCCAACACCGGACAAAGAATGCACAACACCCATTTACAATGGTATAAACCCTGCATGGGGTGCAGCATGGGGCTTTATTGCTGACCTCCCACTGAAAATACTCATTGCCTGGCTGTCATGTCCATCCAGCAGCTTCAGTACTTGGAGGGCCCGTTCACACCAGTTCCTCAGATACGTTTTCCCCTTATCAATGGAAATGTCGGAGTGTGTTCAGTTGTGTTTTCATTGCATTACCCATGAATGCACCAAAAGGCCCAATATCCAGACTTAGGTGCGCTCAGGCGTGCCGGCACCCACGCATTCTCACACGCTTCAAGGCATTTCTATTGATTTGCATCTGACAGAAACAGACAAGTGTAATGTGCATGTGATCCCGAGTCTTCACTAAGAACATGCTTGGTCAGGCTGGATGGCTAAGAAAGGACTGACACCCCCGGATAAGCATGACACCATGAAGCTCCTTCTAAAGATGAAATGTAATCCTTTATTTTACCTCCCTGGTTGCCCCCCCCCCCCCTTCATCAACATGCTAATGACATCATTAAATAAAACCTTTACATACCTTATTATTAGGGCTGTTACTGATTAAAATTTTCGTGTTCGATTGATCGAGTTTTTTTTTTTAATGGACTAATTTCAATTAATTATAACGCACATACAGATCCAATTATTTGCCCAAATGCAGTAAATCTCTTTGACTTGCCCCAGAGCTTGACGTCAGTCAAACTATGAGATATACTCTTTATGACTGTCCTAAATGATGATTTAACCCCTCGTATCATATGTGTTGCCAGCATTAGTTAATGATTACCAATGTAGGCCTGTGTTTTTGTACCAATTAATCCATTGGAAGATAAATATCATTAACCTCAAGTGGGGATGGTTTACCTCTTGCTATACATTTTGTTTTGAGCTGTGATCATGTGGACTTTATACTATGTATATGAGCGGGTAAATACCCTTTTCTTTACTTCTGAAATTAACACTGTAATTAGGAGTAAATGGGTTTTCCAAATAAGCAATGGCGTCACTAGGGGGGCCCAGAGGGGACCCTGACCCCCCCCCAACATTATGCTGTGCCCCCCAATTTAAATTTTTTTTTTTTTTACAAAAAGGCAATGTCTTTTTATTTGCATTCGTAGCGGATGCGCCTCATCTTACTCGGGCCGCCGCTGGAGTAACACAGTCTCTATTGAGAGGGAGAGCGTCCCCAGTCAGCTCCTGCGGGTGATTCCTCCCCCCTCCCTCCGCTCACTGACACTGCATAATGCGAGCGCTCACACAACCACGGCCGCCCGATCTGCTCCTTCCCCTGCATCCTCATTGGCAGGGAGAAGAGCGAGTTGCAGGAAGGACTCCACCAGGACTCTCAGTTACTGAAAAAACAGACTGATTTCTACCATCCTTAGGACAGGAGAACCAGCCTGTAAATTCCAAGAGATGCCAGACCAGCGCTGTCAATAGCAGGGGCAGGACAGCAAGAGGAGGCTGGGGGACCCCACAGTGGCAGAACACCAGGGCCCGGAGGCAAGACAACCTTTGCAACCCTGATAGTTCTCCCACTGCTTTGGATCCTTATATTTTCTTGGTATGCTGGTGACATATATCTCTTGTTTTCTGCCCCCTGGGGGGACCCCAATACAGTAGGAAGGGGGCTCACTGCAGAACATGTGAAAGGGCCGTTGTGGGATCGTAGTAAAGGGCCCCAGGATGAAAACTGGAGACGCCACTGCAAATAAGAGACCTGAGGCCCAAACTTCAGAACAGTTTAGGGTGAGTTGAAATGATTCCCTGTTTATACCTGGCATCAGATGGCTCATTTCTAACATTCCAGGTTTTCATTTGAGCCTCCGAAAAAAGCCACAGAAATCCAGATATACCGAGCCTGGAACAGGCCTTCTCTTGTATTTGGGGCCCGGGAAAGTGTATGGGGGGGGGGGGGGGGGGAGCGAGGGGCGGAGAAGGCGGACGGAGCTAAAACCTGCGATGTTTTTACACCTCGGAGAAACCACAAACTTGCTCTCTCTTCTCTGTCTGTGAACGAAGCTCTCCCAACTGCAAAAATACTCACCGGTCAGGAAAGCACAAAGTCTCGTTTTATTCCAGCTTAGAACGTTTGCCGCGCCGCGTCTCCTTGAAATATCATACCGTTCAAAAAGAAAAGAGAAATATAGGCAAACACAAATATTATTAAATCTACTGAGAAGACATTCCTGCCATGGAGGCACTTGGGGAAGGGGGGAGGAGTCTGGTGACGTCACCAGAGCCGGCGGAGAGGTGAGTACCGATCAAAAAAATTAACAATTAATCGTTTATTTCCGCAGCCCTACTTATTATATACCCGGCAGGGGGCTGTACGTACAGTGAGTAAAATAAGTATTTGATCCCCAAGCAAAATATGACTTAGTAGTTGGTGGAGAAACCCTTGTTGGTGATCACAGAGGTCAGACGTTACTTGTAGGTGGTGATCAGTTTCCACACATCTCAGGAGGGATTTTCTCTTCTTTACAGATCTTCTCTAAATCCTAAAGGTTTCTTGGCTGTCTCTTGGCAAATCGAAGTTTCATCTCCTTCCATAAATTTTCTATAGGATTAAGGTCTGGAGACTGGCTACAGTAGGTGCTCATGTGGTACACAAATTAGTCCTGTCAATGTAAGAAGGTTCTCCTAACGACAACTCGTTATGTGTATAAAAGACACCTGTCCACAGAATCTCTTTCATCCAATCCTCACCATCATGGGGAAGACCAAAGATCTGTCAGAGGACGTCAGGGAGAAGATTGTAGACCTGCACAAGGCTGGAATGGGCTACAAGACCATCAGCAAGAAGCTTGGTGAGAAGGAGACAACTGTTGGAGAGATTATTCACAAATGGAAGAAATACAAAGTGACCATCAATCGCCCTCAGTCTGGAGCTCCATGGAAGATTTCTCCTCATGGGGTGAGGATGGTCATGAGAAAAGTGAGGGATCCACCCAAAACGACATGGGAGGAGCTTGTTGTGAATGATCTCAAGGCAGTTGGGACCACAGTCACCAAACAAACCATTGGTAACACAATACACCACCATGGATTGAAATCCTGCCGCGTCCGCAAGGTCCTCCTCCTCAGGAAGACACATGTAGAGGAACTTCTGAAGTCCACCAATCAACATCTAAATGATTCAGAGGATTGGGAGAAAGTTCTGTGGTCAGAGGAGACCAAAATTTGGCATTAACTCGACTCGCCGTGTTTGGAGGAAGAAAAATGCTGACTATGACCCCAAGAACACCATCCCTACAGTCACACATCATCCCTACAGTCACATCATCCCTACAGTCATCCCTACAGTCACACATCATGCTTTGGGGCTGTTTCTCTGATAAAGGTACAGGCTGACTTTGCGGCATTGAGGGGCCAATGGACGGGGCAATGGATTGTAAGATCTTGGAGGAGAACCTTCTTCCCTCAACCAGAAAACTGAAGATGGGTCATGGATGGGTCTTCCAGCATGACAATCACCCAAAACATACCGCCAAGGCAACAAAGGAGGGGCTGAAGAAGAAGTACATGAAGGTCATGGAGTGGCCTAGCCAGTCTCCAGACCTTAATCCTATAGAAAATGTATGGAGGAGATGAAACTTCAAGTTGCCAAGAAACCTTCAGGATTTAGAGAAGATCTGTAAAGAAGAGAAAATCCCTCCTGAGATGTGTGGAAACTGATCACCACCTACAAGAAACGTCTGACCTCTGTGATCACCAACAAGAGTTTCTCCACCAACTACTAAGGGGAGCAAATACTTATTTTACTCCATTTATAACATTTGTATTGTGATTTTTCTGGATTTTTGGTTGATATTCTGTCTCTATCATATAAAATACACCTATGATAACAATTATAGACCCTTCATTTCTATGTAAGGGGGCAAAACTTACACAATCTGCAGGGGAGACGATCGTTATTTTCCCCTCTGTATGAATAATGAATGAATGAAAGGGGAGGGGCCAAGGACAGTCAGGCTGTCCCCCCCCCAGAACACATTCGTTATACCTTTTTCGGTCATACCCCTTCAACAGAAGCCGGCGTTCAGCTGTACACACGGGCTGATTCCACTCAATATTTGGCTCTAAAGAAATGTCTGTGCTGGAGAGGAGAGGCTTTAATGGCCATGGGGAGGGGGGGGGACACTCCAAATTAAAAGCCATAGGAGGGGGGTAACAACATATTAATGACCATAGGGGGGAGGGGAGGGTGACACCATATTAACTGCTTCAAGTCCGCCCTATAGTAAGGTGGCACCCGTGCACCAGATATAAAAGTGATCCGACACAGGGGCAATCAGACGGTTAAATGTGTGCCTAGCCAGTGTTTATGTGTACCGTGTGCCTAGCCAGTGTTTATGTGTACCGTGTGCCTGGCCAGTGTTTATATGTGCCTAGCCAGTGTTTATGTGTACCGTGTGCCTAGTCAGTGTTTATGGGTACCGTGTGCCTGGCCAGTGTTTATGGGTACCGTGTGCCTAGCCAGTGTTTATGTGTACCGTGTGCCTGGCCAGTGTTTATATGTGCCTAGCCAGTGTTTATGTGTACCGTGTGCCTAGTCAGTGTTTATGGGTACCGTGTGCCTGGCCAGTGTTTATGGGTACCGTGTGCCTAGCCAGTGTTTATGTGTACCGTGTGCCTGGCCAGTGTTTATATGTGCCTAGCCAGTGTTTATGTGTACCGTGTGCCTAGTCAGTGTTTATGGGTACCGTGTGCCTGGCCAGTGTTTATGGGTACCGTGTGCCTAGCCAGTGTTTATGGGTACCGTGTGCCTGGCCAGTGTTTATATGTGCCTAGCCAGTGTTTATGTGTACCATGTGCCTAGTCAGTGTTTATGGGTACCGTGTGCCTGGCCAGTGTTTATGGGTACCGTGTGCCTAGCCAGTGTTTATGTGTACCGTGTGCCTGGCCAGTGTTTATATGTGCCTGGCCAGTGTTTATGGGTACCGTGTGCCTAGCCAGTGTTTATGGGTACCGTGTGCCTGGCCAGTGTTTATGGGTACCGTGTGCCTGGCCAGTGTTTATGGGTACCGTGTGCCTGGCCAGTGTTTATGGGTACCGTGTGCCTGGCCAGTGTTTATGGGTACCGTGTGCCTAGCCAGTGTTTATGTGTACCGTGTGCCTGGCCAGTGTTTATATGTGCCTAGCCAGTGTTTATGTGTACCGTGTGCCTAGTCAGTGTTTATGGGTACCGTGTGCCTGGCCAGTGTTTATGGGTACCGTGTGCCTAGCCAGTGTTTATGTGTACCGTGTGCCTGGCCAGTGTTTATATGTGCCTAGCCAGTGTTTATGTGTACCGTGTGCCTAGTCAGTGTTTATGGGTACCGTGTGCCTGGCCAGTGTTTATGGGTACCGTGTGCCTAGCCAGTGTTTATGTGTACCGTGTGCCTGGCCAGTGTTTATATGTGCCTAGCCAGTGTTTATGTGTACCGTGTGCCTAGTCAGTGTTTATGGGTACCGTGTGCCTGGCCAGTGTTTATGTGTACCGTGTGCCTGGCCAGTGTTTATGTGCCTGGCCAGTGTTTATGGGTACCGTGTGCCTAGCCAGTGTTTATGTGTACCGTGTGCCTGGCCAGTGTTTATATGTGCCTGGCCAGTGTTTATGGGTACCGTGTGCCTAGCCAGTGTTTATGGGTACCGTGTGCCTGGCCAGTGTTTATATGTGCCTGGCCAGTGTTTATGGGTACCGTGTGCCTGGCCAGTGTTTATGGGTACCGTGTGCCTGGCCAGTGTTTATGGGTACCGTGTGCCTGGCCAGTGTTTATGGGTACCGTGTGCCTAGCCAGTGTTTATGTGTACCGTGTGCCTGGCCAGTGTTTATATGTGCCTAGCCAGTGTTTATGTGTACCGTGTGCCTAGTCAGTGTTTATGGGTACCGTGTGCCTGGCCAGTGTTTATGGGTACAGTGTGCCTAGCCAGTGTTTATGTGTACCGTGTGCCTGGCCAGTGTTTATATGTGCCTAGCCAGTGTTTATGTGTACCGTGTGCCTAGTCAGTGTTTATGGGTACCGTGTGCCTGGCCAGTGTTTATGGGTACCGTGTGCCTAGCCAGTGTTTATGTGTACCGTGTGCCTGGCCAGTGTTTATATGTGCCTAGCCAGTGTTTATGTGTACCGTGTGCCTAGTCAGTGTTTATGGGTACCGTGTGCCTGGCCAGTGTTTATGGGTACCGTGTGCCTAGCCAGTGTTTATGTGTACCGTGTGCCTGGCCAGTGTTTATATGTGCCTAGCCAGTGTTTATGTGTACCGTGTGCCTAGTCAGTGTTTATGGGTACCGTGTGCCTGGCCAGTGTTTATGGGTACCGTGTGCCTAGCCAGTGTTTATGTGTACCGTGTGCCTGGCCAGTGTTTATATGTGCCTAGCCAGTGTTTATGTGTACCGTGTGCCTAGCCAGTGTTTATGTGTACCGTGTGCCTGGCCAGTGTTTATATGTGCCTAGCCAGTGTTTATGTGTACCGTGTGCCTAGTCAGTGTTTATGGGTACCGTGTGCCTGGCCAGTGTTTATGGGTACCGTGTGCCTAGCCAGTGTTTATGTGTACCGTGTGCCTGGCCAGTGTTTATGTGTACCGTGTGCCTGGCCAGTGTTTATGGGTACCGTGTGCCTGGCCAGTGTTTATGTGTACCGTGTGCCTGGCCAGTGTTTATATGTGCCTGGCCAGTGTTTATGGGTACCGTGTGCCTAGCCAGTGTTTATGTGTGCCTAGCCAGTGTTTATGGGTACCGTGTGCCTAGCCAGTGTTTATGGGTACCGTGTGCCTAGCCACTGTTTATAGGTACCGTGTGCCTAGCCACTGTTTATGGGTACCGTGTGCCTAGCCAGTGTTTATGGGTACCGTGTGCCTAGCCAGTGTTTATGGGTACCGTGTGCCTAGCCAGTGTTTATGGGTACCGCGTGCCTAGCCAGTGTTTATGGGTACCGCGTGCCTAGCCAGTGTTTATGGGTACCGCGTGCCTAGCCAGTGTTTATGGGTACCGCGTGCCTAGCCAGTGTTTATGAGTACCGTGTGCCTAGCCGGTGTTTATGTGTGCTGCTTTTATTAGGATATGATGGATTTTTCCCCCTGCATTGTTTACATAGACAGAGCTGTCCTGCCTTCCTTCTCGGTGATCAGCGGGTGTCGGAGGTCATCTATTGGCCGGCACTCACTGATCATCCTGACAAATCACAGCACAGCCGGTGCAGCCGCTCCCTGGAAGTGCCGAATCACATTCTGGACAGGAGGGAAGCTCTGCCGCTGTTCTCGTACATGAGGAGGTTGGGAAGCGGGTAGAGAAGAGGCAGCAGGAGCTGCAGCCCAACCTCCAGTGCAGGCGCAGGAATCACACACTACAGAGATATGTAATAGATTTATTAGTGGAGAGGATGATCCTCCCAGAACGACCTACTGTCCCTCAGAGGTAGGTCCTGAGTGCCGCACATCACCCCCATCCTGAGTGCACAGCGTTACCCGTATACAGAGGACATCCTGTCCCCGTGTCACTTCCTGCCTCTACAGGAAGAGGAAAGTCACACAGTAATATACTGTGATGTCATCACACAGGAGGCGGTCCCAGTCTCTGCTCAGCGCTCCTGGTGAATGGCAGTCTGGAAGAGTCTCACTCCTCCCGTCCCCAATCCGGGTTCCGCGGCTGCTGCAGCAGTTCTGTGATCTTCTCCATCTGAGTGGAAGCCGATTCGGTGTCCGCAGTTTGCATCTCCTGCAGGATGACGTCGGTGAGCTGAATCCTTTCGCTCCTGACCAATCAGGAGACAAAGGGGGTCACAATGGGGTGTAGAGAGGAATAATCGGGGGAAGGGAGAGAAAACAACTTACCATTCCTGCACCTTCTCTTCATAAAGTTGGCGGTGTTGTCTGCGCTTGTATTCCCGCAGATCCTCCCCCACCAGGGCCTGCAACCCCGAGACCAGCGCTCCCACCGGGACCCTGCGGGCAAAGAGGTACCGCTCACATCAGATCCCGCCCACCTCAGACACCGCTCACATCAGACAGCAGACACCGCTCACATCAGACACCAGACACCTCCCACCTCAGACACCTCCCACCTCAGGTACCACTCACATCAGATCCCGCCCACCTCAGATACCGCTCACAGCAGACCCCGCCCACATCAGATCCCGCCCACATCAGACACCGCTCACAGCAGACACCGCTCACATCAGATCCCGCCCACCTCAGACATCAGACACCGCCCACATCAGACACCGCCCACATCAGATCCCGCCCACCTCAGACATCAGACACCGCCCACATCAGACACCGCCCACATCAGACATCAGACACCGCCCACATCAGACATCAGACACCGCCCACATCAGACACCGCCTACCTCAGACATCAGACACCGCCCACATCAGACACCGCCCACATCAGACATCAGACACCGCCCACATCAGACACCGCCTACCTCAGACATCAGACACCGCCCACATAAGACACCGCCCACATCAGACACCGCCCACATCAGACACCGCCCACATCAGACATCAGACACCGCCCACATAAGACACCGCCCACATCAGACATCAGACACCGCCCACATCAGATCCCGCCCACATCAGACACCGCCCACATCAGACACTGTCCACTTCAGACATCAGACACCTCCCACCTCAGACATCTCCCACCTCAGGCACCGCCCACCTCAGGCACCGCCCACATCAGACACCGTTCACATTAGATCCCGCCCACCTCAGACACCGCCCACCTCAGACATCAGACACAGCCCACCTCTGACATCAGACACCGTTCACATCAGATCCCGCCCACATCAGACACCGCCCACCTCAGACATCGCTCACATTAGATCCCGCCCACCTCAGACATCTCCCGCCTCAGACATCAGACACCGTTCACATTAGATCCCGCCCACCTCAGACACCGCCCACATCAGACAGCAGACAGCGCTCACATCAGACACCTCCCACCTCAGACATCAGACACCGCCCACATCAGATCCCGCCCACCTCAGACATCGCTCACATCAGACACCGCCCACATCAGACACCGCCCACATCAGACACCGCCCACCTCAGACATCAGACACCGCTCACATCAGATCCCGCCCACATCAGACACCGCCCACATCAGACACCGCCCACATCAGACATCAGACACCTCCCACCTCAGGCACCGCCCACATCACTGTCCACTTCAGACATCAGACACCTCCCACCTCAGATCCCGCCCACCTCAGACATCAGACACCTCCCACCTCAGGCATCAGACACCGTTCACATTAGATCCCGCCCACCTCAGACACCGTTCACATCAGATCCCGCCCACATCAGATCCCGCCCACATCAGACACCTCCCACCTCAGACATCAGACACCTCCCACCTCAGACATCAGACACCTCAGGCACCTCCCACCTCAGGCATCAGACACCGTTCACATTAGATCCCGCCCACCTCAGACACCGTTCACATCAGATCCCGCCCACATCAGACACCGCCCACATCAGGCACCGCCCACATCAGGCACCGCCCACATCACTGTCCACTTCAGACATCAGACACCGCTCACATCAGATCCCGCCCACATCAGACACCTCCCACCTCAGACATCAGACACCTCCCACCTTAGACATCAGACACCTCAGGCACCTCCCACCTCAGGCACCTCCCACCTCAGGCATCAGACACCGTTCACATTAGATCCCGCCCACCTCAGACATCAGACACCGTTCACATCAGGCACCTCCCACCTCAGGCATCAGACACCGTTCACATTAGATCCCGCCCACCTCAGACATCAGACACCGTTCACATCAGACACCTCCCACCTCAGACATCGCTCACATTAGATCCCGCCCACCTCAGACATCTCCCACCGTTCACAACAGATCCCGCCCACCTCAGACAGCAGACACCGCTCACATCAGACACTGCCCACCTCAGACATCAGACACCTCCCACCTCAGACATCAGACACCGCCCACATCAGACACCGCCCACCTCAGACATCAGACACCTCCCACCTCAGACATCAGACACCGCCCACCTCAGACATCAGACACCGCCCACATCAGACACTGCCCACCTCAGACATCAGACACCTCCCACCTCAGACATCAGACACCGCCCACATCAGACACCGCCCACCTCAGACATCAGACACCTCCCACCTCAGACATCAGACACCTCCCACCTCCCACCTCAGACATCAGACACCGCTCACATCAGATCCCGCCCACATCAGACACCGCCCACCTCAGACATCAGACACCTCCCACCTCAGACATCAGACACCTCCCACCTCAGGCACCTTTCACCTCAGGCATCAGACACCGTTCACATTAGATCCCGCCCACCTCAGACATCAGACACCGTTCACATCAGACACCTCCCACCTCAGACATCAGACACCTCCCACCTCAGACATCAGACACCTCCCACCTCAGGCACCTTTCACCTCAGGCATCAGACACCGTTCACATTAGATCCCGCCCACCTCAGACATCAGACACCGTTCACATCAGACACCTCCCACCTCAGACATCAGACACCTCCCACCTCAGACATCAGACACCGCTCACATCAGACACCTCCTACCTCAGACATCAGACACCGCCCACATCAGACACCGCCCACCTCAGACATCAGACACCTCCCACCTCAGACATCAGACACCGCCCACATCAGACACCGCCCACCTCAGACATCAGACACCTCCCACCTCAGACATCAGACACCGCTCACATCAGATCCCGCCCACATCAGACACCGCCCACCTCAGACATTAGACACCGCTCACATCAGATCCCGCCCACCTCAGACAGCAGACAGCGCTCACATCAGACACCGCCCACCTCAGACATCAGACACCTCCCACCTCAGACATCAGACACCGCTCACATCAGACACCTCCCACCTCAGACATCAGACACCTCCCACCTCAGACATCAGACACCGCCCACCTCAGACATCAGACACCTCCCACCTCAGACATCAGACACCGCTCACATCAGATCCCGCCCACATCAGACACCGCCCACATCAGACACCGCCCACCTCAGACATCAGACACCGCCCACATCAGACATCAGACACCGCCCACATCAGACACCGCCTACCTCAGACATCAGACACCGCCCACATAAGACACCGCCCACATCAGACACCGCCCACATCAGACACCGCCCACATCAGACACCGCCCACATCAGACATCAGACACCGCCCACATAAGACACCGCCCACATCAGACATCAGACACCGCCCACATCAGACACCGCCCACATCAGACACTGTCCACTTCAGACATCAGACACCTCCCACCTCAGACATCTCCCACCTCAGGCACCGCCCACCTCAGGCACCGCCCACATCAGACACCGTTCACATTAGATCCCGCCCACCTCAGACACCGCCCACCTCAGACATCAGACACAGCCCACCTCTGACATCAGACACCGTTCACATCAGATCCCGCCCACATCAGACACCGCCCACCTCAGACATCGCTCACATTAGATCCCGCCCACCTCAGACATCTCCCGCCTCAGACATCAGACACCGTTCACATTAGATCCCGCCCACCTCAGACACCGCCCACATCAGACAGCAGACAGCGCTCACATCAGACACCTCCCACCTCAGACATCAGACACCGCCCACATCAGATCCCGCCCACCTCAGACATCGCTCACATCAGACACCGCCCACATCAGACACCGCCCACATCAGACACCGCCCACATCAGACACCGCCCACCTCAGACATCAGACACCGCTCACATCAGATCCCGCCCACATCAGACACCGCCCACATCAGACACCGCCCACATCAGACATCAGACACCTCCCACCTCAGGCACCGCCCACATCACTGTCCACTTCAGACATCAGACACCTCCCACCTCAGATCCCGCCCACCTCAGACATCAGACACCTCCACCTCAGGCATCAGACACCGTTCACATTAGATCCCGCCCACCTCAGACACCGTTCACATCAGATCCCGCCCACATCAGATCCCGCCCACATCAGACACCTCCCACCTCAGACATCAGACACCTCCCACCTCAGACATCAGACACCTCAGGCACCTCCCACCTCAGGCATCAGACACCGTTCACATTAGATCCCGCCCACCTCAGACACCGTTCACATCAGATCCCGCCCACATCAGACACCGCCCACATCAGGCACCGCCCACATCAGGCACCGCCCACATCAGGCACCGCCCACATCAGGCACCGCCCACATCAGGCACCGCCCACATCAGGCACCGCCCACATCAGGCACCGCCCACATCACTGTCCACTTCAGACATCAGACACCGCTCACATCAGATCCCGCCCACATCAGACACCTCCCACCTCAGACATCAGACACCTCCCACCTTAGACATCAGACACCTCAGGCACCTCCCACCTCAGGCACCTCCCACCTCAGGCATCAGACACCGTTCACATTAGATCCCGCCCCACCTCAGACATCAGACACCGTTCACATCAGGCACCTCCCACCTCAGGCATCAGACACCGTTCACATTAGATCCCGCCCACCTCAGACATCAGACACCGTTCACATCAGACACCTCCCACCTCAGACATCGCTCACATTAGATCCCGCCCACCTCAGACATCTCCCACCGTTCACAACAGATCCCGCCCACCTCAGACAGCAGACAGCGCTCACATCAGACACCGCTCACATCAGACACCTCCCACCTCAGACATCAGACACCGCCCACATCAGACACCGCCCACCTCAGACATCAGACACCTCCCACCTCAGACATCAGACACCGCCCACCTCAGACATCAGACACCGCCCACATCAGACACTGCCCACCTCAGACATCAGACACCTCCCACCTCAGACATCAGACACCGCCCACATCAGACACCGCCCACCTCAGACATCAGACACCTCCCACCTCAGACATCAGACACCGCCCACATCAGACACCTCCCACCTCCCACCTCAGACATCAGACACCGCTCACATCAGATCCCGCCCACATCAGACACTGTCCACCTCAGACACCTCCCACCTCAGACATCAGACACCTCCCACCTCAGACATCAGACACCTCCCACCTCAGGCACCTTTCACCTCAGGCATCAGACACCGTTCACATTAGATCCCGCCCACCTCAGACATCAGACACCGTTCACATCAGACACCTCCCACCTCAGACATCAGACACCTCCCACCTCAGACATCAGACACCGCTCACATCAGACACCTCCTACCTCAGACATCAGACACCGCCCACATCAGACACCGCCCACCTCAGACATCAGACACCGCTCACATCAGACACCTCCTACCTCAGACATCAGACACCGCTCACATCAGACACCTCCTACCTCAGACATCAGACACCGCCCACATCAGACACCGCCCACCTCAGACATCAGACACCTCCCACCTCAGACATCAGACACCTCCCACCTCAGACATCAGACACCGCCCACATCAGACACCGCCCACCTCAGACATCAGACACCGCTCACATCAGATCCCGCCCACATCAGACACCGCCCACCTCAGACATTAGACACCGCTCACATCAGATCCCGCCCACCTCAGACAGCAGACAGCGCTCACATCAGACACCTCCCACCTCAGACATCAGACACCGCCCACCTCAGACATCAGACACCGCTCACATCAGACACCTCCCACCTCAGACATCAGACACCTCCCACCTCAGACATCAGACACCGCCCACCTCAGACATCAGACACCTCCCACCTCAGACATCAGACACCGCTCACATCAGATCCCGCCCACATCAGACACCGCCCACATCAGACACCGCCCACCTCAGACATCAGACACCGCCCACCTCAGACATCAGACACCTCCCACCTCAGACATCAGACACCGCTCACATCAGATCCCGCCCACATCAGACACCGCTCACATCAGACACCTCCCACCTCAGACATCAGACACCTCCCACCTCAGACATCAGACACCGCTCACATCAGACACCTCCCACCTCAGACATCAGACACCTCCCACCTCAGACATCAGACACCGCCCACCTCAGACATCAGACACCTCCCACCTCAGACATCAGACACCGCTCACCTCAGATCCCGCCCACATCAGACACCGCCCACATCAGACACCGCCCACCTCAGACATCAGACACCGCCCACCTCAGACATCAGACACCTCCCACCTCAGACATCAGACACCGCTCACATCAGATCCCGCCCACATCAGACACCGCTCACATCAGACACCTCCCACCTCAGACATCAGACACCTCCCACCTCAGACATCAGACACCGCTCACATCAGACACCTCCCACCTCAGACATCAGACACCTCCCACCTCAGACATCAGACACCGCCCACCTCAGATCCCGCCCACATCAGACACCGCCCACATCAGACACCGCCCACCTCAGACATCAGACACCTCCCACCTCAGACATCAGACACCGCTCACATCAGATCCCGCCCACATCAGACACCGCCCACATCAGACACCGCCCACCTCAGACATCAGACACCTCCCACCTCAGACATCAGACACCGCCCACATCAGACACCTCCCACCTCAGACATCAGACACCGCCCACATCAGACATCAGACACCGCTCACATCAGATCCCGCCCACATCAGACACCGCCCACATCAGACACCGCCCACATCAGACACCGCCCACCTCAGACATCAGACACCGCCCACATCAGACACCTCCCACCTCAGACATCAGACACCGCCCACATCAGACACCTCCCACCTCAGACATTAGACACCGCTCACATCAGATCCCGCCCACATCAGACACTGTCCACCTCAGACACCGCCCACCTCAGACACCGCCCACCTCAGACACCGCCCACCTCCCACCTCAGGCACCGCCCACCTCAGACACCGCCCACCTCAGACACCGCCCACCTCCCACCTCAGGCACCGCCCACCTCAGACACCGCCCACCTCAGACACCGCCCACCTCAGACATCAGACACCGCCCACCTCAGACATCAGACACCGCTCACATCAGACATCAGACACCTCCCACCTCAGACATCAGACACCGCTCACATCAGATCCCGCCCACCTCAGACATCAGACACCGCCCACCTCAGACATCAGACACCGCCCACCTCAGACATCAGACACCGCCCACCTCAGACATCAGACACCGCCCACCTCAGACATCAGACACCTCCCACCTCAGACATCAGACACCGCTCACATCAGATCCCGCCCACATCAGACACCGCCCACCTCAGACATCAGACACCTCCCACCACAGACATCAGACACCGCTCACATCAGATCCCGCCCACATCAGACACCGCCCACCTCAGACATTAGACACCGCTCACATCAGATCCCGCCCACCTCAGACACCGCCCACCTCAGACACCGCCCACCTCAGACACCGCCCACCCCCCACCTCAGGCACCGCCCACCTCCCACCTCAGGCACCGCCCACCTCCCACCTCAGGCACCGCCCACCTCCCACCTCAGGCACCGCCCACCTCAGACATCAGACACCGCCCACCTCAGACATCAGACACCGCCCACCTCAGACATCGCTCACATTAGATCCCGCCCACCTCAGACACCGCCCACATTAGATCCCGCCCACCTCAGACATCAGACACCGTTCACATTAGATCCCGCTCACCTCAGACACCGCCCACCTCAGACATCAGACACAGCCACAAGCAGACCAATCACAGCCACACACTCCACCACACTCACCCCAACATGGCTCCAATGACGGATCCACCAATCAGACCCCTCAGACCGAGATTAATCCGGAACAGACCGCCGGTGACCGCTGCAAGGAGAACAGAGTGTTATAGGGGATCAGGATGAGGGGGGAGGGGTAATGTCTTTGATGTGTGACCCCCAAGTTATACAGGTGACCCCAGGAATGTGGACCCCAGTACTCTGGTAATGTGTGTCTGGCAGAAGAAGAGGAACATGAACTCCAATCACCTCCAGCCGCTGCAAAGTGACCGATGACAACTTTATCCCGATACGCCGAGAGCCCGGAGCTCACACCACTGCAAGAGAGAGAGAGAGAGAGAGAGAGAGAGACTACTACCACCATCATTACTAAAGAGAGACTACTACCACCGTCATCTATTACTAGAGAGAGAGACTACTACCACCATCATCTATTACTAGAGAGAGAGACTACTACCACCATCATCTATTACTAGAGAGAGAGACTACTACCACCACCATCTATTACTAGAGAGAGAGAGAGACTACTACCACCATCATCTATTACTAGAGAGACTACTACCACCATCATCTATTACTAGAGAGAGAGACTACTACCACCATCATCTATTACTAGAGAGAGAGACTACTACCACCGTCATCTATTACTAGAGAGAGACTACTACCACCATCATCATCTATTACTAGAGAGAGAGAGACTACTACCACCATCATCTATTACTAGAGAGACTACTACCACCATCATCTATTACTAGAGAGAGAGACTACTACCACCATCATCTATTACTAGAGAGAGAGAGACTACTACCACCATCATCTATTACTAGAGAGAGACTACTACCACCATCATCTATTACTAGAGAGAGAGACTACTACCACCATCATCTATTACTAGAGAGAGAGAGACTACTACCACCATCATCTATTACTAGAGAGAGAGACTACTACCACCGTCATCTATTACTAGAGAGAGAGACTACTACCACCGTCATCTATTACTAGAGAGAGAGAGAGAGACTACTACCACCATCATCTATTAATAGAGAGAGAGAGACTACTACCACCGTCATCTATTACTAGAGAGAGAGAGAGAGAGACACTACTACCACCATCATCTATTACTAGAGAGAGAGACTACTACCACCGTCATCTGTTACTAGAGAGAGAGACTACTACCACCGTCATCTATTACTAGAGAGAGACTACTACCACCATCATCTATTACTAGAGAGAGAGACTACTACCACCGTCATCTATTACTAGAGAGAGAGACTACTACCACCATCATCTATTACTAGAGAGAGAGACTACTACCACCGTCATCTATTACTAGAGAGAGAGACTACTACCACCATCATCTATTACTAGAGAGAGAGACTACTACCACCATCATCTATTACTAGAGAGAGAGACTACTACCACCATCATCTATTACTAGAGAGAGACTACTACCACCATCATCTATTACTAGAGAGAGAGACTACTACCACCATCATCTATTACTAGAGAGAGACTACTACCACCATCATCTATTACTAGAGAGAGAGACTACTACCACCATCATCTATTACTAGAGAGAGACTACTACCACCATCATCTATTACTAGAGAGAGACTACTACCACCATCATCTATTACTAGAGAGAGAGACTACTACCACCATCATCTATTACTAGAGAGAGAGACTACTACCACCATCATCTATTACTAGAGAGAGACTACTACCACCATCATCTATTACTAGAGAGAGAGACTACTACCACCATCATCTATTACTAGAGAGAGAGACTACTACCACCATCATCTATTACTAGAGAGAGAGACTACTACCACCGTCATCTATTACTAGAGAGAGAGACTACTACCACCATCATCTATTACTAGAGAGAGAGAGAGACTACTACCACCATCATCTATTACTCGAGAGAGAGAGACTACTACCACCGTCATCTATTACTAGAGAGAGAGACTACTACCACCATCATCTATTACTAGAGAGAGACTACTACCACCATCATCTATTACTAGAGAGAGAGAGAGACTACTACCACCATCATCTATTACTAGAGAGAGAGAGAGACTACTACCACCATCATCTATTACTCGAGAGAGAGAGACTACTACCACCGTCATCTATTACTAGAGAGAGAGACTACTACCACCATCATCTATTACTAGAGAGAGACTACTACCACCGTCATCTATTACTAGAGAGAGAGACTACTACCACCATCATCTATTACTAGAGAGAGAGACTACTACCACCATCATCTATTACTAGAGAGACTACTACCACCATCATCTATTACTAGAGAGAGAGAGAGACTACTACCACCATCATCTATTACTAGAGAGAGAGACTACTACCACCGTCATCTATTACTAGAGAGAGACTACTACCACCATCATCTATTACTAGAGAGAGACTACTACCACCATCATCTATTACTAGAGAGAGAGACTACTACCACCATCATCTATTACTAACACACAGGGGGGATGGGATGGATGTGGGGGGGACACACAGGGGGGATGGGATGGATTTTTGGGGGACACACAGGGGGGATGGGATGGATGTGGGAGGGGACACATGTTGGGGGGACACAGGGGGGATGGATGTGGGGGGGGGGCAGGGGGGATGGAATGGATTTTTGGGGGACACAATAGAACTCACTTGAATATGATGACGAAGGTGGAGACTCTCCACCCCCAGCGGAATCCGTATCGGATGAATCCCCGGATGGCGGCGTTCTGGGCGGATCTCTGGGGGAGGGGGAGGAGTTTGGTGTTAACGGGGGGCAGTTTTGGGGGTGACAATACTGACAGATCTCCCCTCCCCCATCTTACCACGGCCTCCACACGGTGTCGGTAAACCTCGGCCTGGTGATTCTGGATGTATTGCTCCCGGCTAAAGCGAGCGGCCGGCACTCCGCCGTACACCATCCCCACCAACCAACCAGTGAGGGCGCTCTTCACCATAAACTCCGCCTCCTCCGGGACCTCCCCCCGATCACTGCCGGGAGAGAGAAGAGATCACAGGAGGGGGAGGGGCATAGATGGGGGTACAGATCATGTGATATGGGGGGAGGGGCACTCACTTGCGGCGGTACAAATCCCGCACCCTCTCCCAACCGCTCTGCGGAACATCCGGAGGGGGGAGGAACCGGGAATCCGCAGGGAGGGGGGAGGAGCCTCGGGGCCCCGCTGGAGGACCTTCCCCCATCTGTAAGAGAAGAAGGAGGATGAGAACAGAGAACACTCCCCTCCCCCACCCCTCCCCCCTATCCCCTCCCCCACCCCTCCCCCCTATCCCCTCCCCCACCCAACACTGACCCCTCCCCCACTATCCCCTCCCCCACCCAACACTATCCCCTCCCCCTATCCCCTTCTCCACCCGACACTGTCCCCTCCCCCACCCAAATCTATCCCCTCCCCCACTATCCCCTCCCCCACTATCCCCTCCCCCACCCGACACCGTCCCCTCCCCCCTCCGACACTGTCCCCTCCCCCCCTCCGACACTGTCCCCTCCCCCACCCAACACTATCCCCTCCCCCACCCGGCACCGTCCCCTCCCCCACCCAACACTATCCCCTCCCCCACCCGGCACCGTCCCCTCCCCCACCCAACACTGTCCCCTCCCCCTCCCGACACTGTCCCCTCCCCCTCCTGACACTGTCCCCTCCCCCTCCGACACTGTCCCCTCCCACACCGTCCCCTCCCCCTCCGACACCGTCCCCTCCCCCTCCGACACCGTCCCCTCCCCCACCGACACTGTCCCCTCCCCCACCGTCCCCTCCCCCTCTGTCCACTCCCCCCTCCAACACTGTCCCCTCCCCCTCTGGCACTGTCCCCTCCCCCCTGACACTGTCCCCTCCCCCTCCCACACCGTCCCCTCCCCCTCCGACACTGTCCCCTCCCCCACCGACACTGTCCCCTCCCCCACCGACACTGTCCCCTCCCCCCTGACACTGTCCCCTCCCCCTCTGACACTGTCCCCTCCCCCCTATCCCCTTCTCCACCCGACACTGTCCCCTCCCCCACCCAACACTGTCCCCTCCCCCACTATCCCCTCCCCCACCCGGCACCGTCCCCTCCCCCACCCGACACTGTCCCCTCCCCCACCCGGCACCGTCCCCTCCCCCACCCGACACTGTCCCCTCCCCCCTCCGACACTGTCCCCTCCCCCACCCGGCACCGTCCCCTCCCCCACCCGACACTGTCCCCTCCCCCCTCCAACACTATCCCCTCCCCCACCCGGCACCGTCCCCTCCCCCACCCAACACTGTCCCCTCCCCCACCCAACACTGTCCCCTCCCCCTCCGACACTGTCCCCTCCCACACCGTCCCCTCCCCCTCCGACACCGTCCCCTCCCCCACCGACACTGTCCCCTCCCTCTCTGACACTGTCCCCTCCCCCCTGACCCTGTCCCCTCCCTCTCTGACACTGTCCCCTCCCCCCTGACCCTGTCCCCTCCCTCTCTGACACTGTCCCCTCCCTCTCTGACACTGTCCCCTCCCTCTCTGACACTGTCCCCTCCCTCTCTGACACTGTCCCCTCCCTCCTGACCCTGTCCCCTCCCTCTCTGACACTGTCCCCTCCCTCTCTGACACTGTCCCCTCCCCCCTGACCCTGTCCCCTCCCTCTCTGACACTGTCCCCTCCCCCCTGGCACTGTCCCCTCCCTCTCTGACACTGTCCCCTCCCCCCTGGCACTGTCCCCTCCCTCTCTGACACTGTCCCCTCCCCCCTGACCCTGTCCCCTCCCTCTCTGACACTGTCCCCTCCCTCTCTGACACTGTCCCCTCCCTCTCTGACACTGTCCCCTCCCCCCTGACCCTGTCCCCTCCCTCTCTGACACTGTCCCCTCCCTCTCTGACACTGTCCCCTCCCCCCTGACCCTGTCCCCTCCCTCTCTGACACTGTCCCCTCCCCCCTGGCACTGTCCCCTCCCTCTCTGACACTGTCCCCTCCCCCCTGACCCTGTCCCCTCCCTCTCTGACACTGTCCCCTCCCTCTCTGACACTGTCCCCTCCCCCCTGACCCTGTCCCCTCCCTCTCTGACACTGTCCCCTCCCCCCTGGCACTGTCCCCTCCCTCTCTGACACTGTCCCCTCCCCCCTGGCACTGTCCCCTCCCTCTCTGACACTGTCCCCTCCCCCCTGGCACTGTCCCCTCCCTCTCTGACACTGTCCCCTCCCCCCTGACCCTGTCCCCTCCCTCTCTGACACTGTCCCCTCCCACACCATCCCCTCCCCCACCGACACTGTCCCCTCCCTCTCTGACA
>JBBGZY010003653.1:0-29076 GCA_037952925.1 Lithobates clamitans
CGTGTGCCCAGTATGCATTGTAGCTAACCTGCTCACTGCTGAAGATGTTTAATGTTGTATTAACATTATAACGATTTCTCTTTTGTTTTCTTATAAAGAAGCAACAAAGCGTCTGAAGCCCATCTGTGCGGGGGCCTGGGGGCCTGGAGTATGAGAAGAGGAGGGAAACATATTTCCCATGGTGTCAGTAAATGGGGGGAGGGGCAGCTGCTGCAACAGGCACTGACCCTGCACCCCCCCCCCCCACACACACACACACACACACACCCCATCACACCAATCATGTCCCCTGCCTGACAATTCTTCTTATCACAAAGTGTTACACCGAATATTATACAACGTATCACTTCTCATCACAAAGTATTATACAAAGTATTACATCTTGTCACAAATTATTCAGAACACACAACTGAGTCTGTATAGGGGCGACATTGAAAAACACCAGAGTGTTATGTGAAATGCTTGTCTTCCCTGTTTTGATGATAAACGCATTGAATACATAATGCTTATGTGGTTAACCACTTCTTCCCCTTTTTCTTCTTCTCTTTCTTCCATCTCCCATCCCATCTCCATCTTCCCTTCTCTCTCATTCTTCAATCTCTTTGTCTTCTTCCCCTCTTTCAGTTACTGCTCCATACTGTACCTCTTTCCTTACATCCAACTTATTTTGAGATATATAATTCTTTTCCTCTTTTTATCAATCTTTCTTTTCTATCTTTTTCTTCCCATCTACCCTTTTTCATTCTTCTTTCACAGATTTCCCTTCTTTTTACAATAATCTTATTTTCCTTCCCTGGTCCCATCTCTCTCTCCCTCCCACTGCCTTTCCCTCTATCTATTTCTCGCTCTTTCTCTACCCCTTACCCTCTCTCTCTCTGTCTCCCTTTCTCTTCTTTCTATTTCTCTCTCTTTGTATAATCTCTTTCTACCCCCTCCCTTCTCTCTCTCTCCTCTCTCTCTCTCTCTCTCTCTCTCTCTCTCTCTCTCTCTTCTCCTCTCTCTCTCTCTCTCTCTCTCTCTCTCTCTCTCTCTCTCTCTCTCTCTCTCTCTCTCCTCTCTCTCTCTCTCTCTCTCTCTCTCTCCTCTTTTTTTCCCCCCCCCTCTCTCTCTCTCTTCTCTCTCTCTCTCTCTCTCTCTCCTCTCTCTCTCTCTCTCTCTCTCTCTCTCTCTCTCTTTTCAACTTTTATCTCCCTCTCTTTCTCTTTCCCTTCCTCTCATTCTCTTTATCTCCTCTTTTTATGCTCCCTCTTCCTATTCCCCCTCTTTCTTTTTCCCTCTTATATGTCTATTTTTCTCCATCTCCCTTCTTCAATCTTCTTTCACAGATTTATTTTCTTTTTCCAATAATCTTACTTTCCTTCTGTGGTTCCATCTCTCTTCCCCCTCTTTCTCTCCCTCTCTGTCTTCTATCTCCTGTCTCTATTTCTCTCTCTCCTTTTCTTCCTCCCGCTGTCTTTCCCTATTTCTATTTCTCTCCCCCCTTTCTCCCTTTCTCTTTTTATTCCTTTATCTCTGTTTGTCTCTCTTTCCCTCTCTTTCTCCCCCATTACCTCTTTTTTTCTCTCTCTCTTTCTATTCCTGTCTCTCTCTCTCTCTCTCTCTCTCTCTCTCTCTCTCTCTTCTCTCTCTCTCTCTCTCTCTCTTCTCTCTCTCTCTCTCTCTCTCTCTCCTCTATTTATATGCCTTTATCTCTCCATCTATTCACCCCTTTCTTCTAGCTTTCTCTTCTTTTTCTTCTATTTCTTTTCACCTCTCTCCCTTCCATGCTTCTCTGCTTTTCCCATCTCTTCCTATTTGTCTTTTTATTTCCTTCATTCTTTCCTCCTTTCTTTCCCTATTTACATCCCATTAACCTTCTCTATACCTCTCTATCCCTATCTCTGTTTCCTCTTTAAGTCCCTCTATAGTTTTTCTATCATTTATTTTTATTTTATTTTTTATTCTTCCTCTGTTTTTCTCGTCTGTTCTTTTATTTTCTCTCCTTGTTTTTATCTTTGTATGTTTTATTTTCCAGTCACAATCCCGCTGGAGGTCACAGCCTTTCCTCTGATCTGAGCTCCAGCCTGGTGAGGGACAGGAGAAGACACAAGCCTCGCACGCGCCGGGGACCAGCAGATGGAGGAGCCTGGCCCATTGTCACCCGTTATCTATTTATCATTTAATCCTCCTGTCGTGTTAACAAGCTCTATTGTGTGTGGTGCAGTCATTGCTATTGACACGTTGACTGTTTGCCTGTCAGATGAATGAGTCGTTATGAGCACACAGAGACAGATATGGTGAAGAATGGTCCTCATGTGTGAGCTTTCCCATAAACCGCCCATAGAAGAACCTGCTATCACAGAGCTTATGGAGCTTGCTTAAAAGCTATATTATATATATATATATATATATATATATATATATATATATATATATATATAATAAAAGTAAAAATAAAAATAATAAATATATATATATAATATAATAAAAATAAAAATAATAAATATACATACATATATATATATACACACGCACACACACACACTGATCGGCTATAACATTGTGACCACCCACCTAATATTGAGTATGGCCATGTATGGCCATGTTTTGCTAAAACAGCCCTGACCCATTGAGGCATGGACACCAAAGTAACATCCATATGGATGGTAGGAGCCAAGGTTTCCCAGTATTCCCAGTAGAACATTGCCCAAAGCCTCGCATTGCCTCTGCCAACTTGCCTTCTTATACAGAATCCTGGTGCCATCGTTTCTCCAGGTAAGTGACGCACCCGCCCATCCACATGTTGGAAAAGAAAATGTGATTTATCAGACCAGGCCACCTTCTTCCATTGCTCCATATAGTCCTGTTCTCATGTTCATGTGACCATTGTAGAAGCTTTTGGCTGTGGACATGGGTCACCATGGGCCCTGTACACAACAAGCTGTGATACCCATTTTTTATGGCTATATATATAACACCGATCAGCCATAACTATCTTGTTACAATGGCATCTGAAAATATACACACACACACAGCAGGTTTTGTAAAAACATGATAGTGGGCCATACAGCCTAAGCTGTCATTTCCATTCAGCATCAACACCCCGCAGACCTATCAATAATCAATAGCATCTAGCAGAATTGAGGGGGACTAATCAAAGGAGTCTAGGATTATTATAAACATGTGTGTTATGGTGTGTGTACTCTAATTACAAAAAAACAAAAACAAAAAAACAAACATACACCCTGCAATTGTAGGGCACATATAATCAACCTATAGGGTGAAACTATAAGGTGACCATCCAGCTCCTGTGATTGGTGTGTGTAGTTTAGCAAGAAGTACCTTCCTAAAAAAAAGTCACACATTTTGCAGATGATATGTAAGTACATGGTTGTCTTGGTTGTGCCCCATGGGGTAATTTCCGAATTCAGTCAAAAAGGTTGAACACAAAGTGGCAAACTCCAGTTATTAAACACAATTCATTTGAATCTACATTTTTACATTTGCAGTCATCTTGCACAGCCTCTGCCATGCTCACCAGTTCTCCAAATAGTTGCCAATATCTATTTTCTGAATTGTTCTGAATCAAAGTCAGAGAACTTGTGAGACTATACATACAGTCATGGGACAAGAGGCTGCAGTGCCACCTGGAAACACCAACAAAATCCTATTGAATCCAGCTGCAATTAAAAGATATGGGAGTTAGGTTGCTGGAAATTCTAACATTGTCGTTTGTGCTTCCATTACAAGGTAAAAGAATTTTAAAAAAAAATTGCATAGTTTATAAACCCTTTATTGAAATGTCACATGGCTATGGTAGAGTTCACCAAGGTGGGGTATACCATGTATAAAGAATCTGGTTGTGTCTCATATCCATTCAACAGCTTTCAATCACACTACAGTGTCTCAAAGGAAAATCACATAATGTGTACATTTAATTTTTGACAATTTATAAGGAAACAAAACATTTCTGGACGCCATCAATAAACACATCCAATGTAGGGAAGTCCTAAACCCAAGAAAAAAACAGGGGGTGTGGGGGGTGTGGGGGGGTAGTGGGGGGAGCGGATACTATGGACTTGCTCTGGTGCATAAGGACAACAAGCTAAAATGGTTTTAACAAGTTTTGTTCACACAAGCATTCAATTAAAATACATAAATGCAATATGATTCAAATTATATAATAAAATGTCTCTAATTTGAATGGAGGGTTTCCCCAAAGGCTTAACATTGCCATGTGTAGTGTATGGGGAGTCTTCATCCACCTTGTTGCTGCCAATACGCGTTTCGCAGGGGGAAAACCTGCTTCCTCAGGAGGACTTTACAGCATAATAATCAGGAATGATATTCACAAATATATGCAAAAATCATTATAACAATATTTACATAGTTCTGCATTACTCTATCTATCTATCTATCTATCTATCTATCTATCTATCTATCTATCTATCTATCTATCTATCTATCTATCTATCTATCTATCTATCTATCTATCTATCTATCTATATATATACCAAATGATTTGGACCAGTGCATAAAGCAAGGTCCATAAAGACATGGATGAGCGAGTTTGGGGTGGAGGAACTTGACTGGCCTGCACAAAGTCCTGACTTGAACCCGATAAAACACCTTTGGGATAAATTAGAGCGGAGTCTGCAAGCCAGGTCTTCTCATTCAACATCAGTGTCTGACCTTACAAATGTCCTTCTGGAAGAATGGTCAAACATTCCCATAGGACACTCCAAAACCTTGTGGACAGCCTTCCCAGAAGAGGTGAAGCTGTTATAGCTGCAAAGGTTGGGCCAACTCAATATTGAACCCTACGAACTAAGACTGGGATGCCATTAAAGTTCATGTGTGTGTAAAGGCAGGCGTTCCAATACTTTTGGTAATATAGTGTATGTTTTTAGCAGCCTACCAGCCACACTTTGTATTGGGGGGGGGGGGGGTAGCTTTCTTATTGAAGCTGTCTGTGCCACCTGTCAACTTCTTGGACGACAAAAGCACTCATTACTCTGAGGTCCATGGAGTTATTTTCTGCCTAAGCACTCATAAACCACCTCCCAGTGCCTGAAAACATGGTATATACCAGCATCATCCTGCAATGCTCTATGTCTGAGTGAGGGACACATACACATATTCATGATTTGTGATGTATGATGATTAGTTCTCCGCTTTTCAAAGCCTCGATTGATTGCAGTTTTAGCACACAAACCAGACTGAGAATCTCACATGATAAAAACCGTCACTCCTTCATAATGATGAGCAAAATTGGTAACTTTTGCCTTGAAATTTCAGAAAATAAATTGGTAGATGTTGGAGAAATTTTGCCATTCGGTGAAATGCATTGGAGTTGATGAAGAAGGTGAATTGAAGATTTTTTTTGGTGTTTTTATAAGAGTACAATATTCTTTAAATGACACCTAAGGGCTTGTTCGCACAGGTGGCCAGGGGGTGGTAAAGCAAGTGGTTGAGCCGCCACCAACCACCCATCGAAACACAGAAATGTAGCTGGTCAGGGCTGTATACATAATACGGCTGCAAGGTATTGCATTATGACTGCAATAAAAATTAAGCCCCCCTCTCACATTCAATGGGTAATACCCTAGTTAATGCGGCATTGGTGCAACTACCCCCATGCAATGCACAAGGTTGCGGCACGATAATTTGGCCTTTTGAGGGTTAAATCAGGCAACATATCACCTCCTCACTGCCTGTCAAACCTCAGAAAAAAACTACCCCCCCCTGTCTCGTTCTGTGGGCAGTACCCTTTTAATTGCTTGCCTACCGGATACTCTCACCCCCTTCCTGCCCAGGCCAATTTTCAGCTTTCAGCGCTGTCACACTTTGAATGACAATTGCGCGGTCATACAACACTGTACACATAGGACATTTTTATCATGTCTTTTCCCACAAATAGAGCTTTCTTTGGTGGTATTTAATCACCTCTGGGGTTTTTTATTTTTTGCTAAACAAACTAAAAAAGACCGAAAAGTTTGAAAAAAATAAAAAACATTCAGTTTGTTATAAAATTTTGCAAACAAGTAATTTTTCTCCTTCACTGATGGGCACTGATGAGGCGGCACTGGTGGGCACTGATGAGGCTGTTCTGGTGGACACTGATGAGGCGGCACTGATGAGGTTGCACTAATAGGCGGCACATATGGGCACTGATAGGTGGCACTGATGGGCACTGATAGGTGGCACTGATGGGCACTGATAGGCAGCACTGAAGGGCACTGATATGTGACACTGATAGGCAGCACCAATGGGCACTGATAGGTGGCACTCAACGGCGGCACTTGTGGGCACTGATAGACGGCAGTGATAGGTGGCACTGATGGGCACTGATAGGTGGCACTGATGGGCACTGATAGGCAGCACTGAAGGGCACTGATATGTGACACTGATAGGCAGCACCAATGGGCACTGATAGGTGGCACTCAACGGCGGCACTTGTGGGCACTGATAGACGGCAGTGATAGGTGGCACTGATGGGCACTGATAGGTGGCACTCAACGGCGGCACTTGTGGGCACTGATAGACGGCAGTGATAGGTGGCACTGATGGGCACTGATAGATGGCACTGATAGGTGGCACTGATGGGCACTGGTAGGTAGAACTGATGGGCACTGATAGACAGAACTGATGGGCACAGATAGGTGGCACTGATGAGCTCTGATAGGTGGCACTGATAAACGGCACTGATAGGCGGCACTGATAGGTGATACTGATGAGGAGGCACTGATTGGCAGCACTGATGGGTACTGATTGGCAGCACTGATGAGCATTGATTGGCATCACTGATGGGCGCTGGTGGGCACTAATTGGCAGCACTGGTGGGCACCGTTGGGACTGCACTGATAATCAGGACACTGATAAACAGTGCCCTGATTATCAGTGTAGATGTCCCTTTAACACAAGCCGGTTATCGGCTCTCTTCTTCTCCCGACACGCTGTCAGTACAAGGAAAGAAAAGCCAATAACTGGCTTGTGTTTACATCTGTGATCAGCGGTCATTGGACACAGCTGATCACATGGTATAGGGCTTCTGTGATTGGTTCTTTACCACGATCTGTGATCAGCTAAGTCCGAAAGACCCTGCGGCGCTTGGGCAGTGCGAGAATGGGAGGACCTCAATAGACCCCCTCCTATGCTGTAGCCGTCATTTGGCTATAGCGCGGGCGGAAAGGGGTTAATCTAGCAAGGCCGCAGTGCCATACACACAGTTGCGTCAAAAAGTTGGCCTTTTGAGGGTTAAAACAAGCGGTGAGGAGGAGACCTATCGCCTCCCAGTCACCTGTCAACCACCCTGTGAAAAGCAATCCACTGCAGATCTTTTTTTTCAGAGGGGCAGCAATGGCTACCGCAGGTTTGAACAAGCTCTAAAGCTCCTTTCAACGTTCCCAAACCTGATTTTGTGCCAAAATACACCTAAAAGCCAACCCAAACCACGACTCCAACCCTGTGTTTATAAACAAAGCCATGTGATCTTTATGTCAGCGCACACTCCTGGGGTTTAAAAGGGAACTTCAAATCAAATTCAGCAAAACCAGTTATAAATGAAACTATCTATGGAAACCAAAAGATTGTATGTGATTTTCCCTTCTGTCGGTGTGCAGATCCAATACTGAGTAGAGCCGCACAATTAATCGTTAAAAAAATCGTGATCTCGATTCACCCCCTCTGACGATCTCTCCTGCAAAGTTTGACGATTCTTTCATATAAACAAGTGGAGAGACTTGTCTGCTCACTCAGCTGTCAAAAGAAAGCATCTGGGCAGTCTGCCAAGTTTTTAACTTGATACATTTTAACTAAGCTTCCTTCTTAGATCAAAGGGAGAAAACTTCTGTGTAAATAAATAATCCGGGCAGTCTGCCAAGTTTTCAACAACGTGTAAATGCGGGAAGTTTAACCACTTAAAGTCTAAATCTTTTTCTGACACTTCTTTCTTAAAGTTAAAAAGAATATTTTTTACTAGAAAATTACTTGGAACCCCCAAACATTATATTATATATATTTTAGGAGAGACCCTAGGGAATAAAATGGCAATTGCTGCAATATTTTATGTCACACTGTATTTGCCCAGCGGTCTTTCAAATGCAATTTTTTGGGAAAAAATACACTTCAATGAATTAAAAAAAAACGAAACAGTAAAAGTTAGCCATTTTTTTTTTTTTAATATGAAAGATGATGTTACGCCGCAAGAATCGTGAGAGAATCGTCATCTATCTTCTAAGCAAAAAAAATGGTGATTCTCATTTTAGCCGGAATTGTGCAGCTCTAATACTGCGAGCAGATCAGGCAGTTGGATGCAGATGGATGGAGATATGATGGTATCCGGCCTCAGATCAGCACCCTGGACAAGGCCAGCTGCCTGTGAATGGGCTCCAGATAAAGGCATCTGCTCAGCTGTGAGAACATGTGTGCCTTCTATAGACAGATTAATGTGCCTTTGTGTGATCACAATATGTGTTAAATATGTGTACAAGACACCGAACAAGGCTAATAGAATAGACAATGAGGCACTTATCTCCCCCATTAAAGGCTCACTGGGGACCCGGCACGTTCCTCCTGCCTGGGAAACAAATATTGATAGTGGATCTCCGGTAATTATTGGTTTATATAATCCAGTTTTTACTTTTATTTTTTATTTTTTAAAACATTTGTGTCGTTTGTGAAGAACGACAGAAACGGGATATAAATTTATTTGACTTTTTATTTTATTTATTTATTTAATATTTTAAAATCATTTTACTTTTGCTGAGTTATTAGCAGTGAAAAGTAAGAACCTTTCATTTACATTTCTGTCTCCATATCGGGCATCCTGACCTGAACAGTGCAGATGTTTTCTCAACAAAAAAAGGAAATATTTTATATATATATATATATACATATATATATATATATATATATATATATATATATATATATATATATATATATATATACACAGGGCTTTTTTTCTCAGAGAATAGGTACAGGAACTCCTACCTTCTAAATCAGCCCTTGACTCCACCCCTTACCCACCTCTGAGCACCGTTCCTTGGTTCCACCCCTTTACCCACCTCCAAGTACCACCCCTTTTAGAGAATACAGAGCCAAGTATCATTTTTGTGGTGCTAAGTATTTTGTTTGGAATTTTGTTAACGATAACAAGAAAGGCAGTAAAATAGATCTAGCCACAACAGATACACCCCAGCAACAACGGACCCCCAACAGCCAGCAACAGTAGACCAACAATTGACTCCCTGCAACATAGGACCCACCCCCAGGAAAAATAGAAATCCCCTCCACCAGCAACAATAGACCTCACCAGCAACAATAGACCTCCCCAGCAACAATAGACCCCCCCCCCTGCAAAAATAGATTCCCTCCAGCAACAATAGATTCCCGGGCAGCCAGCTTCAATAGACCCTCCAGCAACCAGCAACAAAGACCCCTCCCAGCAACGATTGACCCCCCCCAGCAACATAAGACCGACCCCCAGCAACAATAGATTCCCAATGAGCAACAGAAGATCTCCCAAGCAATAATAGACCCCCTTCCTCCACAAAAATAGATCCCAGCATCAATAGATCCTCCAGCACACAACGGCCAATCAGTTTTGGAGGTGCCGGAACTGCGTTCCCCCACGTTCCTGCTGAAAAAAAGCCCTGTGTGTGTGTATATATATATATATATATATATACATATATATATAGTTAGGTCCATATATATTTGGACACGGGCACAAATTTCATACTTTAGGCTCTGTATGCCACCAGATTAAAATTAAAAAGAAACAAGCCAAATAAATTCGAATTGCTGACTTTCAGCTTTAATTCAAGGGGTTGGACATAAATATCAAGTACACATTTTAGGAACTGCAACCATTTTTTATACACAGTCCCCCCATTTTTAGGGGCTCAAATGTAACTGGACAAATGAATATAATCATAAATAAAATGTTCATTTTTAATATTTTGTTGAGAATCCTTAGTGGCAATGACTGCCTGAAGTCTGGAACCCATGGACATCACCAAAGACTGGCTTTCCTTCTCTTTTCTGATGCTTTCCCAGGCTCTAACTGCAGCTGTCTTCAGTTGTTCTTTGTTTGTGGCTCTTTCTGCCTTTAGTTTTGCCTTCAGCAAGTGAAATTATTGACTCGGCCATTGCAGAATATTCCTCTTCTTTTCCTTCAAAAGCTCCTGGGTTGCTTATGCAGTGTGTTTTGGATCATTGTCCATCTGTACTGTGAAGCGCCGTCCAATCATTGGCTGAATCTGGGCTGACAGTATCTCTCCTAAACACTGCAGAATTCATACGGCTGCTTCTGTCACATCATCAATAAACAACAATGACCCAATGCCACTGGAAGCCATGCATGCCCATGCCCATGCCATCACACTGCAAGCTCCACCATGTGACCACACATGACGTTGTGTGATTTGGATTATGAGCTATTCCATGCCTTCTCCACACTTTTTTCTTCCCGTCATTCTGGTACAGATTAATCTTAACTTTATCCGTCCAAAGAATGCCTTTCCAGAACTGGTCTGTCTTTTTTAGATGTCTTTTGGCAAAGTCTAATCTGGCTTTTCTATTCTTCAGGCTTATGAATGGTTTGCACCTTGTGGGGAACCCTCTGTATTTGCTCTTGTGAAGTCTTCTCTTGATTGTAGACCTTGACAATGATACGCCCACCTCTTAGAGAGTGTCCTTCACTTGTCTGGATGTTGTGAGTGGCTTTTTCTTTACCATAGAGAGGATCATGCTATCATCCACCACTGTTGTCTTCCGTGGACATCCAGGCCTTTTCATGTTGCTGAGTTCACCAGTGCGTTCTTCTTTCCTCAGAACGTACCAAACTGTTGATTTGGCCATTCCTAATGTTGCTGCTATCTCTCTGATGGATTTGTTTCGTTTTTGAAGCCTTGCATGGACAGCTCCTTTGAACGCATGATGTAGGTTCACAGCAATAGCTTCCAAATGCAAATACTACACTTAAGCCTCGTACACACGATCGGATTTTCCGACAGGAATTGGTCTAAAATCCGACTGTTTGTACGCTCCATCAGACAATTGTTGTTGAATTTTCCACAGACAAATGTTGGATTGCAGGCTTATAAATTTTCCACAGACAACGGTCTGTTGTCAGATTTTCTGATCGTGTGTACACAAGTCCGTCAGACAAATGTCCAAAGTACAAACACACATGCTCGGAATCAATGCTGACCAAACACAACATCAGAAGCAGAAGGTGTCCAAAGGGTGGCACTAAAGAGCTGAAAAGCCAGGTAGTACGTCACTATGCTCGTATTTGTTGGCCGACAATTGTGTGCCATTTGTATGCAAGACAATTTCCTGGCCATAGCCTTTCAGACAAAAGTCTGACGCTTTGTCTGCAGAAAATCTGATCGTGTGTACGAGGCTTTAGAGCACTTTCATACTGAGGCACTTTAAAGGCGCTACAGCGCTAAAAATAGTCCCTGCATAGCGCCTGTAAAGAGCCTCTCCCGTGTCTCCAGTGCGAAAGCCCGAGGACTTGCAGGACGGTACTAAAAAGTCCTGCAAGCCGCATCTTTGCAGCGCTGTAGGAGTGGTGTATTCACCGCTCCTAAAGCGCCCCTTCCCATTGAAAACAATGGGGCAGCGTCGCTAAACCGTCGGCATAGGGGCGCTGCAGTTAAAACAGTTATTTGATATTTTTAATTTAATCTGAATTGTTCATTTGAATTTTCTATTTATTTTCTTTTTTTTTAGTCATGTGACTGGCACATTACCAGTCATGGCTGTGCAGACACAAACTCACACTGTAGAGAGCATACATCAGCAGAGTAGTAGAAGCCCCTCCCACGAGGATTTTTCCCTGTAGATGCTAAAAAACAGGGAAAGATCATGTGACCACACAACAGTGCTTAAATAAGTTACTAATACAGTGCCATGATATACAATCACCGGCCACTTTATTAGGTACACCTGTTCAATTGCTTGGTAACGCAAATTGCTAATCAGCCAATCACAAAGGAAGAAAGGGGACTGAAGTGACTTTGAACGTGGCATAGTTGTTGGTGGCAGACGGGCTGCTCTGAGTATTTCTGGGATTTTCACACACAACCATCTCACAGGATTACAGAGAATGGCGGGAAAAAGAGAAAATATCCAGTGAGCGGCAGTTGTGTGGAGGAAAATGCCTTGTTGAGGTCAGAGGAGAATGGGCAGACTGGTTCCAGATGATAGAAAAACAACAGTAACTCAAATAACCTACAATTGGCACAGGATCACCAACATTGGACAATAGAAGATTGGACGAACGTTGCCTGGTCTGATGAGTCTGGATTTCAGCTGCGACATTCAGTTGGTGGGGTCACTGGTTCAGGCTGGTGGTGGGGGTGTAATGGTGTGGGGGATGGGATATCACCGGTTCAGGCTGGTGGTGGGGGTGTAATGGTGTGGGGGATGGGGTATCACCGGTTCAGGCTGGTGGTGGGGTGTAATGGTGTGGGGGATGGGATATCACCGGTTCAGGCTGGTGGTGGGGGTGTAATGGTGTGGGGGATGGGGTATCACCGGTTCAGGCTAGTGGTGGGGGTGTAATGGTGTGGGGGATGGGATATCACCGGTTCAGGCTGGTGGTGGTGGAGGTGTAGTGGTGTGGGGGATGGGGTATCACCGGTTCAGGCTGGTGGTGAGGGTGTAATGGTGTGGGGGATGGGGTATCACCGGTTCAGGCTGGTGGTGAGGGTGTAATGGTGTGGAGGATGGGATATCACTGGTTCAGGCTGGTGGTGGGGGTGTAATGGTGTGGGGGATGGGGTATCACCGGTTCAGGCTGGTGGTGGGGGGTGTAATGGTGTGGGGGATGGGATATCACCGGTTCAGGCTGGTGGTGGGGGTGTAATGGTGTGGGGGATGGGATATCACCGGTTCAGGCTGGTGGTGGGGGTGTAATGGTGTGGGGGATGGGGTATCACTGGTTTAGGCTGGTGGTGGGGGTGTAATGGTGTGGGGGATGGGGTATCACCGGTTCAGGCTGGTGGTGGGGGTGTAATGGTGTGGGGGATGGGATATCACCGGTTCAGGCTGGTGGTGAGGTGTAATGGTGTGGGGAATGGGATATCACCGGTTCAGGCTGGTGGTGGGGGTGTAATGGTATGGGGGATGGGGTATCACCGGTTCAGGCTGGTGGTGGGGGTGTAATAGTGTGGGGGATGGGGTATCACCGGTTCAGGCTGGTGGTGGGGGTGTAATGGTGGGGGATGGGATATCACTGGTTCAGGCTGGTGGTGGGGGTGTAATGGTGTGGGGGATGGGATATCACCGGTTCAGGCTGGTGGTGGGGGTGTAATGGTGTGGGGGATGGGGTATCACCGGTTCAGGCTGGTGGTGGGGGTGTAATGGTGTTGGGGATGGGGTATCACCGGTTCAGGCTGGTGGTGAAGGTGTAATAGTGTGGGGGATGGGGTATCACCGGTTCAGGCTGGTGGTGAGGGTGTAATGGTGTGGGGGATGGGGTATCACTGGTTCAGGCTGGTGGTGGGGGTGTAATGGTGTGGGGGATGGGATATCACCGGTTCAGGCTGGTGGTGGGGGTGTAATGGTGTGGGGGATGGGGTATCACCGGTTCAGGCTGGTGGTGGGGATGTAATGATGTGGGGGATGGGATATCACCGGTTCAGGCTGGTGGTGGGGGTGTAATGGTGTGGGGGATGGGATATCACCGGTTCAGGCTGGTGGTGGGGGTGTAATGGTGTGGGGGATGGGATATCACCGGTTCAGGCTGGTGGTGGGGGTGTAATGGTGTGGGGGATGGGGTATCCCCGGTTCAGGCTGGTGGTGGGGGTGTAATGGTGTGGGGGATGGGGTATCACCGGTTCAGGCTGGTGGTGAAGGTGTAATAGTGTGGGGGATGGGGTATCACCGGTTCAGGCTGGTGGTGAGGGTGTAATGGTGTGGGGGATGGGGTATCACTGGTTCAGGCTGGTGGTGGGGGTGTAATGGTGTGGGGGATAAGGGTATCACCGGTTCAGGCTGGTGGTGGGGGTGTAATGGTGTGGGGGATGGGGTATCCCCGGTTCAGGCTGGTGGTGGGGGTGTAATGGTGTGGGGGATGGGGTATCCCCGGTTCAGGCTGGTGGTGGGGGTGTAATGGTGTGGGGGATGGGATATCACCGGTTCAGGCTGGTGGTGAAGGTGTAATAGTGTGGGGGATGGGGTATCACCGGTTCAGGCTGGTGGTGAGGGTGTAATGGTGTGGGGGATGGGGTATCACTGGTTCAGGCTGGTGGTGGGGGTGTAATGGTGTGGGGGATAAGGGTATCACCGGTTCAGGCTGGTGGTGGGGGTGTAATGGTGTGGGGGATGGGATATCACCGGTTCAGGCTGGTGGTGGGGGTGTAATGGTGTGGGGGATGGGATATCACCGGTTCAGGCTGGTGGTGGGGGTGTAATGGTGTGGGGGATGGGATATCACCGGTTCAGGCTGGTGGTGGGGGTGTAATGGTGTGGGGGATGGGATATCACTGGTTCAGGCTGGTGGTGGGGGTGTAATGGTGTGGGGGATGGGGTATCACCGGTTCAGGCTGGTGGTGGGGGGTGTAATGGTGTGGGGGATGGGGTATCCCCGGTTCAGGCTGGTGGTGGGGGTGTAATGGTGTGGGGGATGGGATATCACCGGTTCAGGCTGGTGGTGGGGGTGTAATGGTGGGGGGATGGGGTATCACCGGTTCAGGCTGGTGGTGGGGGTGTAATGGTGTGGGGTATCACCGGTTCAGGCTGGTGGTGGGGGTGTAATGGTGGGGGGATGGGGTATCACCGGTTCAGGCTGGTGGTGGGGGTGTAATGGTGTGGGGTATCACCGGTTCAGGCTGGTAGTGGGGGTGTAATGGTGTGGGGGATATTTTCTGGGCACACTTTGGGCCCCTTAGTACCAATTGAGCATGGTTTATACACCACGACCCAACTGAGTATTGTTGCTGACCATGTCCATCCCTTTATGACTACAGTGTCCCCATCTTCTGATGGCTCCTTCCAGCAGGATAATGCACCATGTCACAAAGCTCCAATCATCTCACCACTGGACAATGAGGTCTCTGTACTCCAATGGCCTCCACACTCACCACATCTCATCCAATAGAGCACCTTTGGGATGTGGTGGAACGGAAGATGATCGGCACCATGGATGTGCAGCCGAAAAACCTGCAGCAACTGTGTGATGTTATCAGGTCACTATGGAGGAAAATCTCTGAGGAACGTTTCCAACACCTTGTTGTATCTATGCCACCAAGAATGAAGGCAAAAGGGGGTCCAACCCGCTACTAGCAAGGAGGACCTAATGAAGTGTTCTGTGAGTGAGGATGATTTATGTGAATGAATTTTGGCAATGAACACTTCTATGTTTAGTATCACTTAGTAAATAAGAGGCAGCACATCTCCAATGACTCTACTCCTAGGCTTCTCTCATTTATTTTTTCTCCTCATTCCGCCATCTTTCTATTTTCTTCCTCACTGGTTGAAGTGGTTCTATTTATTTAGCGTACAGCTTTCTGTCTTCTGTAATGTATATCCCCGGCCTCGGAATCAATCAGTATGTAAATCCTCCGTTCTCGGGGTGGGGGGGGGGTCGGTGTTAACAAAGCTGATTCATTGGTGATTATCTCGGCGGTGTTGCGGCAGTTAACTGTCCCCCCCGGGGGGGGTGTCGGGTCCGGCAGGTTCCATATGGTCCTCCTCATCTACAACAATGGCTGTGACATGATCTGATTAGCGGAGGACGATAATTCCCGGGGACCACTTACAGCTCGCTCTTCATTCGCGACCGATTTTGAGGACCCGGATTTGGATAGATTGTAACAATTTCCCAACTGTTGGCCTTTGTGATGAGAACAGGAAGAGGAGCCGACGTCCTTCTGAAGTGGAGATGTAACAAGGAAACGTCTAGGAATCATTTTAGAACAATAAGATATTTGATGTTTATGGTGATCTGATCATCCAACAGATGCGCAATTTGATCAAAATTTTTCAACTGACAAACAATTGACTAATAGTAATAATTCCCCTTCTGATTAACTGCTTGACCTCCAGAAGGTTTTACCCCCTTCCATGACCAGGCCAATTTTTGCAATACGGCAAAGCGTGGTATGGGATATTTTTATGGAATTTTTCCAATAGGGCTTTATTTAAAAGTAATGTACTTATATGCAGTGGCGGCTGGTGCTCAAAATTTTTGGGGGGGCGCAAACAAACTGAAAAATACTAAAAAAAAACTCCATCAATTGCAGCTTCACTATGCCCATCAATTGCCACCCCTGTGCCATCAAACGCAGCCACTGTGCCCATCAATTGCCACCACTGTGCCCATCAATTGCCACCACTGTGCCCCATAAAATACAGCCACTGTGCCCCATAAAATGCAGCCACTGTGCCCATCAATTGCCGCCGCTGTGCCCATCAAACGCAGCCACTGTGCCATGAAACACAGCCACTGTGCCCATCAATTGCCGCCACTGTGCCATCAAACGCAGCCACTGAGCGATCAAATACAGCCACTGTGCCACATAAAATACAGCCACTGTGCCCCATAAAATGCAGCCACTTTGCCGATCAATTGCTGCCACTGTGCCCATCAAATGCAGCCACTGTGCCATGAAACGCAGCCACTGTGCCCATCAATTGCTGCCACTGTGCCATCAAACGTAGCCACTGAGCCATCAAATCCAGCCACTGAGCCATAAAATGCAGCGACTGTGCCCCATAAAATAGAGCCACTGTTCCCCATAAAATGCAGCCACTTTGCCGATCAATTGCCGCCGCTGTGCCCATCAAACGCAGCCACTGTGCCAGCAAATGCAGTCACTGTGCCCATCAATTGCCGCCACTGTACCATCAAACGTAGCCACTGAGCCATCAAATCTAGCCACTGTGCCCCATAAAATGCAGCCACTATGCCCCATAAAATGCAGCCACTGTGCCCCATAAAATGCAGCCACTATGCCCCATAAAATGCAGCCACTGTGCCCCATAAAATGCAGCCACTGTGCCCCATAAAATGCAGCCACTGTGCCCATCAATTGCTGCCACTGTGCCCCATCAAACGCAGCCACTGTGCCATCAAACGCTGCCACTGTGCCATCAAACGCAGCCAATGTGCCCATCAATTGCGGCCACTGTGCCCCATAAAACGCAGCCACTGTGCCATATCAATTGTTGCCAGTGTGCTCCCTGCCGGCCCACCACTGTGCCCCATAAAATGCAGCCACTGTGCCCCATAAAATGCAGCCACTGTGAACCATAAAATGCAGCCACTGTGCCCCATAAAATGCAGCCACTGTGCCCATCAATTGCCGCTACTGTGCCATCAAATACTGCCACTGTGCCCCATCAAACGCAGCCACTGTGCCATCAAATACTGCCACTGTGCCATCAAATACTGCCAGTGTGCCATCAAACGCAGCCAATGTGCCCATCAATTGCGGCCACTGTGCCCCATCAAACGCAGCCACTGTACCATATCAAATGTTGCCAGTGTGCTCCATGCCGGCCCGCCGTCTGCACTTGGTGGGACAGCTCCTCGATGTCTTCTCCCATCCTCCCTTCCCGTCCTCTGCTATGATTGGATGCCTGGCGTCCAATCACAGTGCCTGTCATTTCAGTCAATGAGGTGACGGGTAACAGGTTTGACCAATTGATTGGCGGAGTGACCTGTGAGCCCCCAGCATGGCGCTCGCTGGTCACCTTTTTTGACGCCTATTAGAGCCTATGGCTCTAATCAGGTGCTTCAAAAACACCCCCGCCCCTTTTTAGACGCGGGGCACCTGAATTCCAGTGGCATGGTGGACTGGTGGCGCAGAGCATTGCGCTCGCAGTCCACCCAGATGTGTTAGAAAAGTGAATTAACATTTGCTTTTCTAACACTGAACCGCCTCTTCGCCAATCAGGTAGCGTGGTTCTCATACCCGTTACCTGATTGGCTGAAGGCAGAGGTGCTCTGATTGGACGCCTATCAAAACGGACCAACAGAGGAGGGGGAAGCATGGAGGACACAGGAGCCGTCCCACAGCTCGCCGCCATCACCCGCTGCCTGACCCGCCACTAAGATGGGGTAAGTGCCGGGCAGACAGCGGGCGGGTGGGGGCCACAGTGGCTGCATTTGATGGGCACAACTGGTGGCATTTGATGGGCACAAGTGGCTGCATACGATAGGAACAAGTGGCTGCATGTGATGGGCATAGTTGTTGCATATGATGGGCACAAGTGGCTGCAATTGATGGCAAAGTGGCTGCATTTAATGGGCACAGTGAGGCTGCAATTGATGGGGGGGGGGGGGGTTCAGTATTTTTCCGTTTGTTTGCAATGGTCAATTGGGAAGCTGGAACCAGACAATAAATTGACAGCTTCTATAAAGTTTATTAAAAAAATTCAATCCGAAATGAAAAAAATAAAAATGAATGAGTTGGAAGTGATGGGCATGTTGTACAGCAATTTCTCCAAACCAGAAAACTAGTTTAGAGACCATAAAGGTAAAGGTTGTTACTGCCACCTAGTGGCAAAATACAAGACTGCAACCCTTGGAAATAAACCTGCATTGGGAAATAAAGACGCTGATTCTGCATTTCTCCTTCTGAAAATGCCATGTTGCCTGGCTGTCGGTGCGATCCAATGAACTCGTTATTTTCTGAGTTATCGACCAAGAACAACTATGGAGATCAGAAGCTCTGACTAGTGCTGCTGCCTGGTCATGCATCTTGAGGGGCGTTTAGCCCAATGTTCTGGTGTTTTCATGCGTTTCTGTTTTGCCCAATGATTAGAAATATCTGCTGTGACATCACTGTTGCTAGGAGGAAGAGACTGCATGTTCCAGAGGTATTAAACCCAAATCCAAAAATGTCATATATTGCAGCTTACCAATCCTTAGATGTGGCGGCTGCATTCGTTTTCTTATTTTAGGCTTTTTCCCCCTCTGTTTTCACCTGGTGATCTGGCCAGTAACACACCTCCTGTATTAGAGCCCCCCCCCCACTCTGGAGGAAGGAGCACAGGGAGCCCCTTTGGACAGCAGCCATGTCAGTCTGGGGGGAGGGGAGTGTTAGATGGATTTAGGACCATGTCCAAGGGGTGATGGACTGAGTGATGGACTTAGGACTTTTTTGTAGAAGGAACGCGGGGGGAACACAGATCTGTCATCTCCAGAACTGTCTGTATGTAATGGTAAGGGGTGCTGGGGGGTGCTGTGGGGTCTATTGATGCTGGTTGCTGGGGATCTATTCTAGCTAGAGGGGATCTATTTTTGCAGGGGGGGTTATTGTTCCTGAGGAGGTCCTTTTGTTGCTTGGGGTGGGTCTTATATTGCTAGGAGGGGGTCAGTTGTTGCTGTAAGAGATCTGCTGTTGAGGGAGGGATCTATTGTTTCTGGCTGCTGGAGAGTCTATTGATGCTGGCTGTGAGGAGATCTGTTGTTGCTGCCGGTAATCTATTGTTGCTGGGGGGAGATTTTTTTGCACGTAGTCCGTTGTAGTTGGGGATCTATTGTTGCTGGCGGTGGTTCTATTGTTACTGGCAGCAAGGGATCTATAGTTACTGCCTGCAGGGGATCTATTGTTAATGGCTGCAGGAGATCTATTGTTACTGGCTGCAGGGGGTCTATTGTTACTGGCTGCAGGAGATCTATTGTTATTGGCTGCTGGGGATCTATTGTTACTGGCTGCAGGAGATTTATTGTTACAGGCTGCAGGGGATCTATTGTTACAGGCTGCAGGGGATCTATTGTTACTGGCTGTTGGGGATCTATTGTTCCTGGCTGCAGGGGATCTATTGTTACTGGCTGCAGGAGATCTATTGTACTGGCTGCAGTGGATCTATTGTTACTGGCTGCATGGGAATCTATTGTTACTGGCTGCAGGGGATCTATTGTTACTGGCTGCAGGAGATCTATTGTACTGGCTGCAGGAGCTCTATTGTTCCTGGCTGCATGAACTCTATTGCTACTGGCTGCAGGGGATCTATTGTTACTGGCTGCAGGGGATCTATTGTTGCTTGCTTCAGGGAATCTATTGTTACTGGCTGTAGGGAATCTATTGTTACTGGCTGTAGGTGATCTATTGTTACTGATGGCAGGGGGATCTATTGTTACTGATGGCAGGGGATCTATTGTTCCTGGCTGCAGAGGATCTATTGTTCCTGGCTGCAGGGAATCTATTGTTGCTGGCTGTAGGGGATCTATTGTTACTGGCTGTAGGGGATCTATTGTTCCTGGCTGCAGGGAATCTTTTGTTACTGGCTGCAGGGAATCTATTGTTACTGGCTGTAGCTGATCTATTGTTACTGGCTGCAGAAGATCTATTGTTACTGGCTACAGGGGATCTATTGTTACTGGCTGCAGGGAATCTATTGTTACTGGCTGTAGGGGATCTATTGTTACTGGCTGCAGGGAATCTATTGTTACTGGCTGTAGGGGATCTACTGTACTATACTGGTATTTATTGCAATGTGTTTCTATTTCAAAGTAATTTTCAAGTTCAAATTTATTTTCGAATTCAGATAATTTGTTTTTCTATAATTTATTTAGAATTCGTTGAAATTTGTTACTATTTCGGATACATCCTAATCTTAGAATAACAAAAATGTTGTCCAGATTTGGTTCACACAGCTCGATCCTCCGGGTGCACACAGCCCATTGAAGTCTATGAGGACACATCGATTGGACGGACGCAGCGGTCTTGTGGTGAACGGATCGCCACACTGCCAGCGCGGGGGGAAATCGCGGTCGCTATGTGCAGCGGGGGTCCATAGGGGGGGCCGGGGTATTTGAGTTAGGTTTAACTTTCTGGTTTTCATGAAAAGGCGAATGAAAGGAGGCCACAGATGATTTGATTTTCTCTCTTTCCACCACGGGTAGAAGGAAAGACAATCACTCGATTCCCTGACTGTGCTGACGGTGGAATCCCTCTCGCAGCACTATTATGTTCTGCCAGCAGGGGGTGTGGGGAGCCTTCCCGGCCGGCAGAACACCATTACTGCTGCTGCTTAGGCCACTTTCACGCGGGCACTTGATTTTCTTCATCCGTTCCGTTTTTTTCGAATGAAAAATGAATCTGGACTTAAGTTTTTACATCCATTTTCAAACGAATTCCTGATTTTGTGGAACGATTAGAATTCAAATCGGTCAAAAATTGATCAACTGATCCGAATTCTAATAGAAGAATAGCTGGTTGCCAAGGAGTGGGCTGGCAAGCCAGCCGCCGCCGCGTCCTTAACAACCAATGAGTCATCAGCTGTCAGCGGGCTTCCTTATTGATAGCTGAATGTAAACAAAACCCAAAAAACTTAAAACTATTTAAGAACTGTCAGAGCTGTCAGTTAGCGGTGTCGAGTGCGGAGCTCTTTTTTTTTTGTTTTTTTTATTCGGTTCGGTGTTAGCGGCAGACATCATGATTAATGATGGATCTACACCGGGGGAGATTGTTATTTAGTTGTTTTGTTTTGTTTTTTTTTTTTATAATAAAGGACTTGTTAAAAACTGCCTAATGTCTTTTTTTTACACTACACTTTTTTGGGGGAAAATGACTAGGGGTATTATGTACCCCATACTCATTCACATGGGGGGGGGCAGAATCTGGGGACCCACTGTTACTGGGGGCTTCCAGATTCCGATAAGTCCCCTGCCCGCAGACCCCCCCACAACCACCGGCCAGGGTTGTCTGGAAAAGGCCCTTCAACCAGGTGCTTTGGAGGGGGGGCAAAACCAGCCTTCCCCCATGTTGAGGGCATGTGGCCTGGTATTGTCCAAAGGGGGGGGGCGCTCACTCATCCCCTCCCTTTTCTGGCCTGTCCAGCTGCATGCTGATATAAGGGTCTGGTATTGATTCTGGGAGGGGTCCTCTAACCTGGGGTTACCTTTAAAATTCATACTAGATCTGAAGGGCCTGATATGGATGGGGGGAGACCCCCACGCAGTTTTTTTTTCGCAACTAATTGCCGGCAACTGTTTTTACATTCAGCTGTCAGCGAAGGAACCCTACCCTGATAGTTGATGAGTCATCAGTTGTTAGGACGCTGGCGGGTGCCGGCTCCCAAGACCAATGCAAAAACAGATGCAACAATGGACCATTTGTCCGTTCACATCCGTTTAGGTCCATTTTCATTTTTTTTTAACGGAAGAAAAATAGGGCTTTATTCCGCTTAAAAAAACGGATGTTAACGAAGTCGGATTTCAACGCATGATCATTTGCTAAGATCCGCTTCCCCGTAGGAGTACATGGTTGTCTGTTTTTTCATCTGTCAATGAACAAATGGTACAGGCTGTGGCGTCGGCAGGGGGGGGCTGAGGGGGGCTGGAGCCCCGAGTGGGTCCTCAAAAAGCCCCGGGTCTCAGGCATGCACAGTTCTATTATTAGCCCCGAGCCCGAGAGCCGCCGCGGGGACCGATGTGACCCCGAGCGCGGCCGAGTGACATAGCAGGCCCTGCCTTCTGGAGCCTGCAGCACCTATGATGGACGTCCCACTGGTCCAATGCCGGGACCGCGGGACGTGTGACGTCCATCATAGGTGCTGCAGGCTCCAGAAGGCGGGAACTACAATGCAGCCGCAGCGCCATTGTGAGAAGATCCCCACTCGGCGCTCGGGTGGGCGGCTCCCCTCTTCTCTTGTGTGTCATGGCTCTGGCTGTCTGGAGTGCCTCCTGTCTACTCTATGGGCGTGCCGCACACTAGGACTGAGCTGCAGGAGGAGATCACGTCACCTGAAGTCAGGTAGGTAAGTGTATCATGTCAGTGTATGCCAGGTAGTGTGTCAGGTAGGTCAGTGTGTGTCAGGTAGGTCAGTGTGGGTCAGGTAGGCCAGTGTATGTCAGGTAGGTCAGTGTGGGTCAGGTAGGTCAGTGTAGGTAAAGTAGGTCAGTGTGAGTCAGGTAGGTCAGTGTATGTCAGGTAGGTCAGTGTGGGTCAGGTAGGTCAGTGTGGGTCAGGTAGGTCAGTGTATGTCAGGTAGGTGAGTGTAATGGTCAGTGTATGCCAGGTAGGTCAGTGTATGTCAGGTAGGTCAGTGTGGGCCAGGTAGGTGAGTGTAATGGTCAGTGTATGTCAGGTAGGTCAGTGTATGTCAGGTAGGTCAGTGTGGGCCAGGTAGGTCAGTGTAATGGTCAGTGTATGTCAGCTAGATCAGGTATGTCAGATAGGTCAGTGTAATGGTCGATGTATGTCAGATAGGTCAGTGTGGGTCAGGTAAGTGAGTATAATGGTCAGTGTATGTCAGGTAGGTCAGTGTGGGTCAAGTAAGAGATGTAAGGGACAGTGTATGTCAGGTAGGTCAGTATATGTCAGGTAGGGTGAGTGTAATGGTCAGTGTCTGTCAGGTAGGTGAGTGTAATGGTCAGTGTCTGTCAGGTAGGTCAGTGTATGTCAGGTATGTCAGGTAGGTGAGTGTAATGGTCAGTGTCTGTCAGGTAGGTCAGTGTATGTCAGGTAAGTTAGTGTAATGGTCAGTGTATGTCAGGTAGGTGAGTGTAATGGTCAGTGTCTGTCAGGTAGGTGAGTGTAATGGTCAGTGTCTGTCAGGTAGGTCAGTGTATGTCAGGTATGTCAGGTAGGTGAGTGTAATGGTCAGTGTCTGTCAGGTAGGTCAGTGTATGTCAGGTAAGTTAGTGTAATGGTCAGTGTATGTCAGGTAGGTGAGTGTAATGGTCAGTGTATGTCAGGTAGGTGAGTGTAATGGTCAGTGTGGGTCAGTGTGCGTCAGGTAAGTGAGTGTAATGGTCAGTGTATGTCAGGTAAGTGAGTGTAATGGTCAGTGTCTGTCAGGTAAGTGAGTGTAATGGTCAGTGTATGTCAGGTAAGTGAGTGTAATGGTCAGTGTCTGTCAGGTAGGTGAGTGTAATGGTCAGTGTCTGTCAGGTAGGTCAGTGTATGTCAGGTAAGTTAGTGTAATGGTCAGTGTATGTCAGGTAGGTGAGTGTAATGGTCAGTGTGGGTCAGTGTGCGTCAGGTAGGTAACACGCACCGCCCCCCCCCCCCCCCCCCCGGTGCTGGGCTCGGACTTCGGGCTGAAACCCCTGTTTTTTTTGCCACCTAGCAACGCCCCTGCGGCCCACCCATGTGAAAGGGGCCTTAGCCACGGACAGTAATCTTATATAACAAATCTGACAGGCTGCTTGTAACCAAGGCAACCTCCCAACTTTCTGAGATGGGAACGATGGTGCTTTTTTGTTTAACCCCGGAAGATTTGGCTGCTCACTGACCAGGCCATTTTTTTGCGATACGGAACTGCGTCGCTTTAACTGACAATTGCGCGGTCGTGCAACGCTGCATCCAAATAAAATTGATGTCCTTTTTTTCCCTTTTTTTTATTTTTTGCCTTCTAAACAAAAAAAAAGCGACAATTTTGAATAATAAACACAATATTTTGTACTTTTTGCTATAATAAATATGCCACATTTTTTATCAAAGAAAAATATTTTTTTTCTCAGTTTAGGCCGATATGTATTCTTCTACATATTTTTTGTAAAAAAAAAAAAAAAAACGCAAAAAGCGTATATTGATTGGTTTGCGCAAAAGTTATCGGGGTCTACAAAATAGGGGATAGATTTATGGCATTTTTATTATTATTATTATTTTTACTATTAATTGTGGCGATCTGCGATTTTTATCGGGACTGCGACAATATGGCACATCGGACACTTTTGACACATTTTTGAAACCACTGACATTTATACAGCAATCAGAGCTATAAAAATGCATTGATCACTGCATAAAGCAAAGGAAATTCCCCTAGCGGACTTTAAAGGCACATTTTTTAAGAAAATATTTAAAAAGGTATGTAAAGTAGATAACAGTTTATTAGTTACAAAAGATAATCAAGTGAGTCACATAATCACATAGTTAAAAACAAGGAATGCAGGTTCCATAAATACAAAGATTAATGATACCAATACATTTGCACCCGACGCGTTTCGGAGTTGCTTATGCCTCCTTCTTCAGGGGTGATTGTAGGGTTTGCAACAAGAATTTTCTATATGGGAAATAGTATGTATAACATAAACATGATAAGTACACAAATAAAAGATCGTAAAGACAGAATCTATAGTTGTATGAGTCTGTATATATACACATACATTTTTCTGTTTACACTTACATTGGTATCTATGGATATAGGTTATGCATTCCAAGACGAATTTAAAAGAACATAGGTGTATTGACGTACTGCCCATCGGACGCGCTCCCTGGTCGTGGTGTGTAGAGCTTTAGTAGAGTATAACAAAAATATTCACAAAGCCACTGTCGAGGTGGAGATAGAAAGGTATGAATATATAGGGTGGTTTTATTCTTCCTTCCAATAGGAAGAAAGGCCCATAGTTAACGGGCGTATGACAGTTTAGATCTGAGATCACACTGGGGCCAAATGTGTATCCTGTAAATCATGAAAATATATATATGTAAGGATGTGCATACATATGGATAGCCAAAGTAATACATGGAAAATCCAAGAGCTGTGTCCTACCTGGTCCGCCTAAAGTTATAGAGGACAGTAACTGGTGATGGGTATGGATCAGATGTGGTCCAGAAAGCTGGAGAGTCAACATGGAAATGAGAGGTATTAAAACCCTGGTTGGTGAAAAGAGAGGGGGGGGAGGGGGGGGGAAAAGAGGGGGGGGGGGGGGCGGGGAAGGAGAGGAAGAGGGGGGGAAAAAAAAGGGGGGGGGGGGAGAGAGGGGGGGAAAAAAGAAGGGAAAGGGGGGATGGGGGGAGGGGGGGGGGAGAAAAAGGAAGAAAGGAAGGGGGAAGAAAAAAAAAAAAAAAAGGGGGGGGGGGAGGGGAGGGAAAGGGGGCAATAAGGAAAAGAGGGGGAGAGAGAGGAAGGAAAAGGGGAGAGGGGGGACGAGGGAGGAAGGGAAAGGAGAGGGGGGGGGGGGAGGAGAAAAGATAGTAAGTAAGAAGACAGAAAAGAGAAGAAAAATATAGGGCATCCAGGTAGCATGAATGGCTAATAGTTTCAATGAAGGAGACTGGATCATTAGGTGTATCATAGGAGAAGGGAAAGCCCCAGAACATAGCAGATAGCGGGTGTGAAGCAGGTAAAGCATGACAGACAGCAGGCAGGGTTCACAACCAGTGATTCCAACATATAGATCCATGTCAATAAGTAAGTGATAGATTACTAACCAAGTGTCACAGCACCTCACACCGAGAGCGTCCTGTCTGCAGCAGATGACGCCTGGTGTGGGCTGAAGCCGGATATATAAAGCCCTCCCCACCTATCAGCTGTTGATAGAAGGGATGCAACAGCTGATTAGGGTGAGGGAGGGACGGACACACTAAGACTGGCCCCCCGGGGTGGAGCGCGCGCCGCCAGGCACCCACAGCGCATGCGGACGCAGACGTCGTGAGGCGTGGCCACGCCTACTGCACCCGCCGGCACGTCTGGCTTCCCCGACGGACTGCGCATGTCCGTTGGGGTCGCAAGATGGAGGACAGATGATTCTGTACCTCACACAGCGCCACCATGAGTCCAAACTTCGCTCAGGCGGCTCTTTTCGTGCCGGGCGGATCACAGATCATGGTGTAAGACCAATAAGGGATAAGTTAAAGCATATATTATATGCAACTAAACAAAGAATACAGTGTCAAATCTTTTTGCTATAGCAGGGAAGCAGGGCCGATGGGCAGTGCAATACGGGTTAGGAATGTAATCTGATGGAGGAAAACATAGCAAAATAGTAGTCACATACAGATATTGAAAGTACAATTCGAGGGCATGTTATATAGATAAGGTGACATCAGGTATATATGCATATAGTCTAGACATCAATAACCTCAGGTGTCATGCAGTATACAGGATAGAAAGCAACATTTCAATACATGACCTAGAGTGGCATAATGTATAATATAGAGACTGTATGTCCTATAGTATAATTAGGGTTACCCTTCTATGCGGGTCAAAGGGGGGGCCCCAGTATGCAATGATCAGGCTCGGCTGCTGCGTCGAATATTGGGTATGGAGTCTTTTCTTCCCTATTAGTGGGTGTGGATGGCAGATATATGGGGGGTACACCAAACGTATAGGGGGCCCTATGGCCAATAGTAGAGTCCCCTATGTTTGGGGGTAATGATAGATGGAATAGGTGTAGTTAGCTGGTCTATAATGCCACCCCAAACATGTAGTTGTCTATGGGGTGGTCCTCCCTATTGCTCTCTACCGCCAGATGAAAAGCCTTCGAGGAAGGGTTTAAACCAAATGGTTTCGTTTAGGCCTGGGGGTTCGGTGGCTCTTAGGTTATATATCCACCGAGACTCTAGTTGCAGTAATGTCTTGTTCCAGTCCCCTCCCCTTGACTCTGGATGTACCCGATCCAAGATAAGAAATTTGATTTTTGGGCATATGCCGTTATGTACTGTTAAGGTGTGTCTCCCCAATGGGAGGTCCGGATCACCAGTTTCCATGCTTACTAGATGTCTATATGCCCTCTTCCAAAATTCTGTCTTAGTTTTTCCTACATAAAAGCAAGTACATTCACACAGGAGTAGGTAGACAACCCCAAAGGTCCTGCAATTGGCAAAATGTTTGGGGTGGAAGGACTGACCATTTGGAAGGGTCGGGTTTCTGGTTGTGAGCATATATTTACAGTATCTACATTTGCCACACGTGAATGTCCCCTTATATTTACAGTGTGTCTTGTTATTCCCTGCCTTGAATTCACTGGCTGTGATTTTATCTCCCAGGGAGGTGGTTCTTTTAAATGTAAAGAGGGGTCTCTGTGGGACCAATGGTCCTAAAGTTGGATCGCATTGTAACATGTGCCAATACTTTGTCACAATGTTCCTCACCTGTCTGTGTTGATTGTTAAATTTGGTAATGATTCTAAGAGTACCAATATCATTCTTGTCAGATTTGTTGGCTTTTTGAGAATATAACAATTCCTCTCTTGGCTGCAAGAGGGCTTTTTTAAAAGAGCGTTTCAGAGACGCATGGGAGTACCCCCTTAGTAATAGCCTATCACGTAGCTTATTCGCCTCTAGTTTGAAGGTGTCGCTGTCTGAGCAGTTTCGTTTTGCTCTCAGGTACTGACTATATGGAATAGAGTTAAGGAGGGGTTTGGGGTGGAAACTGCTTGCATGCAATATGGCATTGCTTGCGGTTGATTTCCTATACAGTTTGCTAATAACACTACCTTCCTCACCTCTGCAGACCTCTACATCAAGAAACGTAATGCATTGTTTGTCAAATGACATAGTGAAGTTGAGGTTGAAGTCGTTGCGGTTCATCCTCAATAGACACTCCCTAAGGAGGTCGATCGGTCCGTCCCAAACGATGAAGAGGTCGTCGATGTACCGGTACCAACATAATATGTGGTCCGTGTACATCGACAAGCCCTCATCGCCTAGGAACATGGCCTCCCACTCCCCAGGTACAGGTTGGCATACGATGGGGCACAACATGTCCCCATCGCAACCCCCTGCACCTGGAGGTAGTGGGAGGCCATGTTCCTAGGCGATGAGGGCTTGTCGATGTACACGGACCACATATTATGTTGGTACCGGTACATCGACGACCTCTTCATCGTTTGGGACGGACCGATCGACCTCCTTAGGGAGTGTCTATTGAGGATGAACCGCAACGACTTCAACCTCAACTTCACTATGTCATTTGACAAACAATGCATTACGTTTCTTGATGTAGAGGTCTGCAGAGGTGAGGAAGGTAGTGTTATTAGCAAACTGTATAGGAAATCAACCGCAAGCAATGCCATATTGCATGCAAGCAGTTTCCACCCCAAACCCCTCCTTAACTCTATTCCATATAGTCAGTACCTGAGAGCAAAACGAAACTGCTCAGACAGCGACACCTTCAAACTAGAGGCGAATAAGCTACGTGATAGGCTATTACTAAGGGGGTACTCCCATGCGTCTCTGAAACGCTCTTTAAAAAAGCCCTCTTGCAGCCAAGAGAGGAATTGTTATATTCTCAAAAAGCCAACAAATCTGACAAGAATGATATTGGTACTCTTAGAATCATTACCACATTTAACAATCAACACAGACAGGTGAGGAACATTGTGACAAAGTATTGGCACATGTTACAATGCGATCCAACTTTAGGACCATTGGTCCCACAGAGACCCCTCTTTAC